>JANAVB010016797.1:2905122-3050122 GCA_029216955.1 Iris pallida | reverse complement strand
TCAAGTGTGGGGTCAAAAAAGGGCCAAGCGTATCGTGGGGGAGAAGTCTGTGTTACCTCCTCTTTTGTCTGACAAAACTGCGGGCTGTTCGGATATTATGTTGTTACCATGTCAATTGAACACAAGCAAACAACTGTCAAAAAATTAAGAAGTGATAATTATTCTTTATTTCATTTATTTTGTGGTGAAGAAAAGTGATAAGTATTGCAAACTCATTCCACTCAGCAAGTCTACCTAGACCACTACTAAAATATTAGTATTTCGCGATGGAATAATCCATCGCTAATTACAACATATCCGTCGCTAAGTCCAATTACCGACGACTTTATAACGGAAATCAGACGTCGATAGTTTTAACGACGGTATGAAAATTTCGTCGGTAATTCGTCACCATAGCGACGGATTAGCGACGTATTTGCCGACAAAACATAGCGACGGATTAGCAACGAACATAAAACGTCGACAATCTCTGCGACTAATTAGCGATGGATTACCGACATAACTTTGTGAGCAAAAAAAATCAAATTTTCTAGAAGCTCAGCGACGGAAATTTTCGTCGCTGACTCGTCTGATACGCTTTTGGTATCAGACAGAACGTTAGCGACAGATATTTCCGTCGCCAATTCGTTGCTAACATACAGTCATTCGTCGTTAACCAGTCGGTAATCCGTCGCTAGCCTGAAATTTTTTCCAGAATTTTGTCGCTATTCCGTCGCTGATCAGTCGCTAAGCTGCTCGTTATTGCCAGACTAAATTGTTCAAGCTTTCTCAAACATGTCAATATTTTTCAAACATGTCAAAATATATATATATATATATATATATATATATATATATATATATATATATATATATATATATATATATATATTTTTGACATGTTGAAATATATATATTATATATATATATATATATATATATATATATATATATATATATATATATATATATTTCAAACATGTCAAAACATTTCAAACATGTCAAAATATATATATATATATATATATATATATATATATATATATATATATATATATATATATATATATATATATATATTTTGACATGTTTGAAATATATATATATATATATATATATATATATATATATATATATATATATATATATATATATATATATTTCAAACATGTCAATATATATATATATATATATATATATATATATATAAATATATATATATATATATATATATATATATATATATATATATATATATATATTGACATGTTTGAAATATATATATATATATATATATATATATATATATATATATATATATATATATATATATATATATATATATATATATTTCAAACATGTCAATATATATATATATATATATATATATATATCAATATATATATATATATATATATATATATATATATATATATATATATATATATTTCAAACATGTCAATATATATATATATATATATATATATATATATATATATGCAATTACAGTCACATAAATTACAGTAAATACAACTCCAATATACACAGAAATTAACCCTGCACCAATATATACAGAAATGAACTCCAATAAATACAAAAATTTGTTCAATAATACATAAATTTCCTAAAGTTCATACAAACTCATCGTCAAATACAACTCCAATATACACAGAAATTTGTTCAGTAATACATAAATTTCCTAAAATTCATACAAACTCATCGTCAAATACAACAAATAAATAAACAAAAATTAAACTGATGGTGGAGAAGGTGGAGGAGGTGGCAGAGGCATAGTCGACCGTCCGCATGCATATAACTGTCCCAGGACCAAAGTGACGATCCGTTGTACGCCCTGGGCAAGAACGTCTGCAAGAGTCGACGGCATGACAAGAGGCGATGTGGTCGTCGGAGGAGCCGGTGTAGTAGGCGCTGTGGTCGGAGGAGGAGCCGTTGCTGGAGGCACTGAGGTCGAAGCATGAGCCGGTGCAGTGGCAGCAGGAATCAGACCTGCTGTGCTTAGAACTCCAGTCATCTGACGCTGTAGGCCCACCAAAATTTGTGTAATCTGTCGCAAAGTGTAGGTGTCGACAGTATCGTCGGTCTGTGCATCTACAGGTGGAGGTAGAGGAGCTCTGGAATAAACGGATGGCTGGGATGCCAACGATCCGGTACCATACACACTGCCCCCTTTCTTTCTACCGACGGCTTGTAGCCACAAGTCGTTCCTCACAGCCGACGTCGGTGGCTGACTAGTCCCAGCTCCTCCCTCGGCAGTCCCTCCTTCACCGACTCGACTCTCTAAAGTCTCATACGTCTCCTATATTTATATAGGTGAATGAATTTATAGTTAATATTCATATTTTAGTTACTATTAAGTATTTTTATGGTTAGGTTCTCATGCATCTCCTAAATTTTTCTTTAATTTATAATGCTAATTAGGGTTATTATTTAGAGTTAATATTCATATTAGAGTTCGGACTAACTATTTAGGTAAACTAAATATAGTTAAGTACGTAAAGACAAAGAAGAAATATAATTAAATATTGGACTCGGAAAACTTACATAGGCTTTGGTCGCCCGATTATCTACAAGCTTCCCATCCTTCTTTCGTTTATAGGTACGATCAAAAACTTTATAAAAGTCGATGACGTTCGGGTCTTCGCCTGCCATGGCGACCTCCTCGCATTGTAACAATTAAACATCAATTTATAACTAAACATTAAATTTAAACAATTGAAGAAATAACAAATAAGAATACTCATCAGCCGTCGATAATGCTATAAAATTGGGATGGATCCACCCGTGTGGTGACCACCCTTAGCACGGGCAGCCTTTGCCTTCTCACGCTTGGCCTTATAGGCCGGAGTGTCCATCTTCTTCTTCATCGCCTCTCAGAATTTCTCCTTCAACCGTTCCTTGAGAAGGGCACTATTTGGCGAAGCCAGCGCCATCTGGTCGTTGACCATATCCCTCAACCTCTTGCTGGCGAAGGACTTGTAGCACTTTCGGATCGCCTGATCTCTGTGCGTCGGCCACCAGTACAACTTCTGCAAATAAAAATAAATAAAAACAAATGAGCAAATATTTAAGAAATATTGTAATCAAAGACGGTATTGTTTAGGCATACCCCAAGCATCTCGAGCCAAATGAATCGTCTATCAAGTGGGATGTCCCCAAAGTTCATATAGGGACCATGGAATTGATGACGCATCAAGTCACCCAAATCTCTACCAGTCTGGAGCAGAAAGAACCTAAAATTAACAAAATAATATACCATTAGAAAATAAAGAAAGTATGAATAAATGTGTATAATAACAATTATATACTTACTGTAGAAGCATAGAATTTCACAACCAGAAAGCCCATGCGTCAAGCATTATATGCGCCAGAACTCAGACAGCTAATCAAATAAGCCATAGACATTCGAAGAAGGACTTTTTATTTATATATATAAGTCTATTACATGTCTAGAAAAGGTTGTACAAAGGAGAATTTCTACAAAAAAAGGATCCTAGATCTACAGCCAACAGCCACCATACGCCTTTCAGATAGGCGCAGCAGCCACCATGCGCCTTCCAGATAGGCGCAGCAACCACCATGCGCCTTCCGATAGGCGCAGCAGTCACCATGCGCTGTCAGCCAGGCGCAGCAGATGTCATACGCCTCCAGCCAGGCGCATCCTACTATCTCTTCAGCAGCTCAGTTATGTGCATCCAGCTCAGTTATGTGCATCCCTTCAGCAACTCAGTTATGAGCAACTCTTCCAACCAGGCTCACCTGGCCGAGCAGAGCCCAGTTATGTGCCGCTCTTCCAGCCAGGGTCACCTGATAAGTGCTTCGTTACACAAAGCATTTAACCTTCTGGCTGGAACCAAGGAAGAGAAGAGCACGGCAAAGCTGTGGCCAGGGGAGGCTTCGAAAGAGCCTCCAAAGACCAAGGAAGACCGTGATCGAAATCATGGCACAAGGAACTTTCAACACAATCAAAGTGGACGGCACCCACTTTGAAGGAAGAGAGAGCCTAGCACCGCCATTCCGATCTACGGCTCTTCCGGAACAACGGAGACGAGGCCCGAACATCCCTATCTTTGGATGCAACAGGCACCTTCCGTCTGCCTCAGAAGCCCTCGACTCCGTCTTTTGGATGTAACAGTCACCTTAAAGTGCATCGAAGACAACACGACGTCTCATCTTCACCCTCGGGAGCACTTCGTCAACAGAATGCACCCGCATATCCAAGTTCATGTTGGAAGTATGTGAGGGAACGAGGAGCAAATCTTCTCTCCATGCCACTATTTATAGATCGAGCAAATCAAACCCATACGCCAAGTGGATGACTCTCCGAATTCTGTGCAATGAATTTGTATTAAATGGATGAACCGGACGCCTCGAATTCAGCCAACAGCTATTTATAGCACTCGAGGAGCGAGACAGCCGCATCATTAAAGGACATGTCGGATGCGCCAGCCAAACAGCGCATCACATGGACGCGCCCTCCAGCATCAGGCGCATCACACAGACGCGCCCTACAGTACCCGGCGCATCACAGAGGATGCGCCCCCTCACATCTCCATACCGAGTGGAATACCAACCAATGTGCCCACTCAGCTGTCCATCGAACGTCACAAACATTAAATGCTGAACTGACACCAGAGTTGGCAGCACGCTTCCCAAAGTCGGAACAGTTGATAGCTTTTTCAGAGAACGAAGCATCGGTAACGTCAGCATCATCATGACTCTATTCCGACGGCTACTGCCATGTGGCCATCCGCATGCGCCTCTACGGCCATGCATCCAAACCAGCATGCGCCTCTACGGTCATACGTCCAAACCAGCATGCGCCTCAAAAGTCGTGCGCCTCAGACCCTTCACTGATCCCTAAAGACAGAAGAAGAGTCTCCAGTTGAAGCTTTGCATGCGCCTCAAAAGCCATGCGCCCCAGACTGATCTCTGATCCGGAAAGACGGAAGGAAAGTCGCCTGCATGCGCCTCAAAAGCCATGCGCTCTAAACAGTTTGTAACCCCTAAAGGTTATGAGCCGCAGCCTCCTCCTGCGTCCAATCAAGGCACAGCTCACCAGATTACCCCCCCACCAAAATCGAGATCTTCGAGCCATGGGTCGATGACACGTGTCCTTTGACTTAACTCGTCCAAGATTTCAGCAACAGAAAGATCTTCTCCTCTGCTACATGCCGGCTCACAACAGCAGTATGAAGAGTTCTCCCCCTCAATCAGGGCGCATCATCTACGCGCCTCCATCAGCAACCTCCACGTGGCGTCCCCACACACCGGCACATCCTACATGCGCACATGAGCAGCCAGCCTGCAAAACTATAAATAGAGGGATCTTCTCCTTCACACACACACGGAATCCACAACGAACATACAAGGAATCATCAGAGAGGCAGATACAGACACTCAACGTCTTCCTCCTCTCAGCAAGCTCCAGCACCCAGAGCAATCTACACCTTCAGAGAACCGATAACCGTCGTCAGCCAGTCAACGGAGTCAACGCATTACCACTCGCTCCATTGGCACTAAGGACCCAGTTTAAACAAAAGTGTACTCCTAGGACTACATCTAAGTCCTACATTGTAACACTGTTCTGTTTGTATTAAAGTTTTCAATCAAACAATTTAATGGCAAACAAGCTGGCGACTCTGCTGGGGACTTCTTTCTCCTCTTCCGAGAAAGTCGTGTCACAGGCCGACGACGTGAAGGTGGGCTCCTCCCACAAGACGCTGGTCGTGCGCCTCAATCAACAGGCGTACAAGGAGTTCATTTCTGAAGGAAGTGCGAGTCCTTCGAAGCGGCTACCAAAGCCGAAGAAGATCCGCACGGCCTGGGTGCGCAAGGTCGACGCCTCGGGCACCACCACTGAAGGGGATGCAGCAATCCAGCCTTCCCTTCCTGCTGACGTTCTCAGCAACCAAGGTGCGCCCGCCGATGCAGCGCATCTCTTGGGGAAACGTGCGGCTGACCACGTTCCCCAGCTATCTCCCTCTCAGGCGAGGAAGATACGTCGACGGAGCAGGGACGCAGCCAATGCCCCGCGCATCACCTCTGATGCGTCATAAAAAGCCTCTGTCTTTGACAGACTCACTCGCTGTAATGGCGAGGAGAATTTGGATGCTGAGTACTATGCACCCCAGCGGGCTGGTACGAAGAAATCCAAGGCGGCACGGGCCATGCGCCACAAACGTGCTATGCCAGCAGCCGGCCAGAGGCACGCGCTCGTCATCGCACGCGCTGCCGATGGCAAGCTGTACAAGGTTGACTCAAGTGCTTCTGCACCAGCAACGAGTCGATCTTCAAAGTCCTCATCTCGCTTGGGCGCATCTACTGCGTGCACAACCAAGTCGAGAGAGGCAAACTCAGTGGTCTTGAACTCCCGCGCCTCCTCTGGTTGTGCGTTTGAGGTCCGTTCAAGTCACTTCAAATGTTGTGGTTCCCCCACTACTGATCGTGATGCCTGCTTGGTATTAGATCAGGGGGCGCAGCACTCACCTGACCACCCCGGTGTTTGGCCTTGCCATACGTCTGAAGGGGGTGTGAAGGCACCACTCTCCTCCAATGACCTGCGCAATGTGATCACTCACAAGCGCCGGTCAGGAGAGTCGACCAACAAGCACGATGCGCCTCTCACGGGGCATACTTGTGCGGTGGTCACCATCAACTGCTGTTGCAAGGTGGCAGCTCCACCAAGACAGTCGGTCTTCCAACGACTGCAATCATCGACACCTCTCCGACGTTGCCTTGGGACAAAGGTGTCAGCTGAAGAGGAGCCAAAGGTTGCTTCATGCAACGTGGTCTCCAACTCCTCATCAATCCGGAAGACGACTGCCAATTCCTCGTCTTCATCCAAAAGCCAGCCGAGGAAAACCAAGGCAGCTGTCTCGACCTCTGGAGTGTTTGAAGGCACTCGGTCGAGGAAGAAGTCCTTGGAGGAAGCTGGGGGTAGCCAGACCCTTGTTGAGCCTCCTTCCGAAGACGAAGATGTCCAAAGCACAGCTGCGGCGGATCTTCATCATCAAGGAGAGATTACTCTCCCTGAAGCCCCTCAAAATGAGGATGTCCTCCAGGATACCGTCGGGGGTAGTTCTGGAAACGAAGAGGTCCTTCAAGACGGAGCTGAGGGCAATCAGACCCTTGCAGATGCGCCTATTGAAGATGAACTCCAGAATGTGGCTGGGGGTGGCCAAACACCAGGAGAAGTAACCCCCCCGCATGAGAGTGAGGCCGAAAGCGAAGCCTCAACCAATCCATCCACTCCTGGCTGTGTCAGGACAGTATACATGGCTGGGGATGATGTCGAGTCTGATGCACCGTCACAGGACATAGTCCAGCGCATAGACTCATTAGAGGGAGGTCTCAAAACCCTCTCTGTCTCTATGCAAGCACTGACTCAAGCGGTGTTTGAGATACGGTCGGCCTTGATCAGGACACCTTCAACTGGTCCTGACCCAGGAGCTAATGGGGAGTCGAGTGTGCCCCTCCAAAGGGCGCCCTCGGATACAGAAGCACCTCGGACCTCGGAGCCCTCGAACGCTCCAATCCAGATGGTACCTCCTTTTCCGACTCCTAGCTCTACGGAGGATGTGGTCGAAATGATCAAAGACCTGCGGGAGCGCTTCGAGTCCAAGAACAGGCAAGAGGAACGCCAGAAGATGGGCATTCTCCAGCCTTATCCCCTCGAGTAGAACAAGGTGGTTTATCCCCCAAAGTATAAACCACAAATACTCACCCCATACGACGGGAAGGACTCTCCGCGACGGTACCTGACGTACTTCCAGTCACAGACAGGGCATCTTCCGAAGGAGGACGCGCTCCTCACCAGTATCTTTGTCGGGGCCCTGAAAGGAGTGGCGTATGACTGGTACTGCAGCCTCCCCGACAATTCCATATCGTCCTTCGACGACCTGACACGCCTCTTCCTCGACCGCTTCTAAGACGGCGGGAAGGACATGACGATGGCATCTCTCATAGAGATACGTCAGAAGGAGAAGGAAACGGTTCGGACGTTCATCGAACGCTTCCGACAGGCTTGCTTCAGGCTACCTCCAGGCATGCCAGAACATGCGCTCCTCTCCGTTTGCAGCATGAACATGTTGCCTGCAGTAAAGCTCTGGCTCAACTCTACTCCCCCTCCTGACTGGAGCTCCCTGATTATCGAAGCTGAAGCTGCAGAAAAGAAGGCGGCCAATGCACGTCTTCTGGGTGTCAGCTTCCCCGTCTTTGACGATAAGGGGAAAAAGTCCGCAGCTAACAGCTCCGGACGAGAAGCAAAGGAGAAACAGGCATTGACTGTTAATGCCTCAAAAGGCGCATCTGCGCCTACTCAGAAGCCTCCACTGGCACCGAGACCCAAGGAGGTTTATTCATTCAATGATGACGACACCCTGCAACTTTTCGAGATACTGAAACAGGGTGACAAGATCAAGCTACCGGACCCAAAGCGGCCCGATGAAGTTGGGAAAGTGGACAACCCGAGGTACTGTCATTACCATCGGTTTGTCGGACACCCGACCAAGGACTGCTACGTCCTCAAGAATTACATCCAGCGTATGATCAATGCGGATGTAATCTCCGTCGACTATGAAGAGAAGACGGTGTCGGCCAATATGGTTTCGCTTCAGTTCGGCACCTTGCCGCCAACTACCACACAAGATGGCGTCGTCCCCATCCCTAAGGCGACAATGGAGGTGGTAAACTTACCACCTACTCGTGACAATGTGAGTGGACTCACCCTGCTCACCACATCTCGAGGAGAGGTCCTCTGGGTTCACCCCGACCTCGTCTCCGAGGTGACTCAATCGGAGGTACGCCCTACCTCCAAATCAAAAGGCAGGAAGATCAAGTCTTGCCGCACAGTCTCTTCTTCAACAGAAGAGGCACTTCCAGTACAAACACGTGCACAACTGAGCTCCCAATCCGGCGAAGCCGCCGCCGAAGTGGTACCTCTTAGCACCATCCCTGAGGAGGGTCCATCTAAGCCCTCAGCAGCCAACAAGCAGAAGCAGGTGGAGGCCCGTTTTGATAGACCTCTACGGAAGGAGAATGCTTCAGGGCTGTCCAAGCCTCACAACTTCGACATTCTGGCACAATTAGCCAGTACACCTGCGCGCCTGTCTTTGTTCGAGCTTCTACATCTTTCTAAAGATTCCCGAGAAGCTCTCTGCGAAGCTCTGAAGGACGCTGAATTCTTTCTCAGTCAGGTCAAGCAGCCTGAAGACCTCCCAACTACTTGTGCGCACTGTCATTATGCGGATGAAGTTATCCCAAACATAACTTTCACCCAACAAGACATGCTGCTCAAGCATCACCGACATAACCGACCGCTGTATTATACAGGGTACATTGGCTCGGTCAAGGTGAGCCGAATTCAGATCGATCCTGGGTCTTCCCTAAGCATCATTCCGAAGACGCTGCTATCTAAGCTGGAGATCCCGATGTACCGGCTGGCGCCCTCCAATACAACCATCAGTGGCTTCAATGCTAACAAGAGCGAGCCATTGGGCAAGATCCGACTGAAGTGTCACATTGGCAGCCTCAAAACTGAGGTGACTTATTATGTGGTAGATGCCGAGGTCAACTACAACATCCTGCTCGGTCGACCATGGCTGCATGAGTACATGGTGGTGCCCTCCACGCTCCACCAGTGCATGAAGTATGTATCCACCAATGGCGTCATCCGGACGGAATTTGCAGACATCGATCCTTTCAAAGGGATTGAAGCCTACTTCACCGATTCCGACTTGTACAAGCCCATTGACGAGGAGGAAGCCAACGACGCTGATGATGAGGCAGAGACGGCAACAGAACCGGACATGGAGCCTGAGACGACTCCCGACGCCCCCCTTGAAAATCCGACTGAAGGGGAAACTACCCCAGAAGGCACCTCCAATGAGCATCAAGCTATCAGGGAAAGCGCCGGCTCGCGAAGCACCCCTGAAGATACGCCTCAAGGGAAAGCCACCTCAAACATCGGCTCCCCTGGTGGCAAAATTACAAGGGAAGGCACCACTCACCGGAGGTGCAGCCCAGGCACCTCTCAAGGTGCGTCTCAAGGACAAGCCGCCGCAGTCATCCAAGGTGTCAGAGAAGGCTCATATAATCCTCTTAGACCCCAAAGCTGTGGTGGACTCTCCTAGTCTACCCCCAGTTCTTACAGACGAGGAGCTTGGTGATTATATCTCGGCTGACGTAGAGATAACGCTCTACGGTCGTTGCAAACACAAATAACGACCGTCCATCATAATCGAGTAGTCCCGTCTCAAGGAGTCTTCATAGTCCCTCCACGGAGTCGAAACCAAGGCACCATCATCTCGGGCAAAGTCGAGCGTCATCGGGACCTCCCGTCAATCGAGCCCGAACCTGATACCGGCAGAGTACAAGTCTATCGGTACACGGATGCGGCAAAGCACATCATCCAAAAGATGGGCTACGACCTGAAAAGTAACAAAGGCTTAAACTACGGCAAGGGTCGGCATCTCCCTGTCCGGCTTTCGATGCCCAATGAAAAGCCACAGAACTATTATAATCGGACTGGACGAGGGCTAGGCTATGTCACACCGCCATCAACCCCAGAGAGTTCAGATGCAGAAGACATAGAACATTCCCACTCGTCCGAAGCATCGACTTGGGATTCCGATACCAGTATCGGGTCAGTCTTCAGGAAAGTGCTGTCAGCTAACATGACGTCAGCACAACCTCAAAAAGGTGAAGGCGAAGACCAAGCGCCAGAACCCTTCGAAAAAGAACCCTGGGCCCAACGCCTAGGGGAACAATGGGAATCTCGTTTTGAGCTTCGTGAACCTCCCACCGAAGACGAAGTCGAGCAGATCGACCTCGGGGAGGGGTCTTCTTCCAAACCCATCTTCATCAGTAAAAGCCTGGAAGGAGAAGATCGAGAATCTTTAATCCAACTGGCTAAAGAGTATATCGACGTCTTCGCCTGGAGCTATGAAGACATGCCGGGACTCGATCCACAGATCACAATGCATAGGTTGAACATCTTACCTGATGCCAAACCTATCAAACAACAGCAGCGACGCTTCCGTCCGGACATCATGAATGCCATCGATCAGGAGGTAGACAAACTCTTGACCAGCGGCTTCATCCGTGAGGAACAACACCCGGATTGGGTAGCCAACGTCGTTCCTGTCACCAAGAAGAACGGAAAGATACGAGTCTGTATCGACTTCAGGGATCTCAACTCTGCTTGCCCGAAGGATGAATTCCCGCTTCCAATCACTGATGTGATGATCGACAACACATGTGGCTTTGAGCGCATGTCCTTCATGGACGGGTATTCAGGCTACAATCAAATCAAGATGTTCCCCGATGACGCAAAACACACGTCATTCAGGACTCCAAAGGGTGTTTTCTGCTACACAGTAATGTCCTTCGGCTTGAAGAATGCCGGTGCGACATACCAGCGAGCTATGAGCACCATCTTTCGTCAACATCTTCGCAAGACGGTCGAATGCTATGTTGACGACATCGCAGTCAAGAGCCGCCTCAAAGGAGATCACCTACAGGACCTGAAGACGGTCTTCGATCTCATGCGGGCACATCAACTCAAAATGAACCCCGCTAAATCCTTTCTGAGGGTTTCTAGCGGCAAATTCTTGGGCTTTGTCATCACAGCGAAAGGCATTCATGTTGATCCTGAGAAGACCAAAGCCATCCTCAACATGGACCCTCCGAAGAACCTTCGAGAACTTCGGGGCCTACAGGGACGTCTGGCATATATCCGGAGGTTCATAGCAAACCTCTCCGGTAGGAGTCAACCCTTTACTCAGCTCATGAAGAAGGGAGTCTCTTACGTCTGGACAGAGGAGTGTCAAAAGGCTTTCGACGACATCAAGGCTTACTTAACAAGCCCACCAGTCCTGGTAGCGCCAGTCGTCGGCAAACCATTTCTCCTCTACGTTCGTGCCATGGATCATTCTCTTGGCGCTCTGCTGGCTCAAAACAGCGATACAGGCTTCGAGCAAGCAATCTACTACCTCAGTCGAACACTCATCGGGGCCGAACACCGGTACAACCCCGTCGAAAAGGAGTGCTTGGCTTTGGTGTTTGCCATCCAGAAGACTCATCATTATGTCTCGGGTCAGACAATTCATGTCATTTTCCGAGTCAATCCGCTCAGAGTCCTCATGACGAAGCCAGGATCATTGAACTCCCGGCTGGCTACATGGGCGATCTTGCTAACACCGTACGACATGGTGTTTGTGCCACAAAAAGCTGTTAAGGGTCAAGCTCTGGCTTACTTTTTAGCTGCACACCCCATCCCAGAATCCTCAAAACTCTATGAAGATATCCCGGATGAGGTCCAAGAATCCAACGTCACCGAAGGAAGCTCCGTTTGGCAGATGTTCTTTGACGGCGCTTCGAGAACAGGCCCCAAAGGCCAAATCATCGCAGGAGTGGGGGTAGTCTTAGTCTCCCCCGATCAGCTGGTCATCCAGCGTGCATACTCTCTTTCGAAGCCGTGCTTCAACAACGTTGCCGAGTACAACGCACTCGTCATGGGACTCCAGCTCGCACAACAGCTGGGGGTCGACCATCTGGAAGCTTACGGCGACTCAAAACTCGTCGTAAACCAGGTTCGGGGACAATACGAAGTTCGCCATGAAGATTTAATCCCTTATCATGAAGTCGCATTGAACATTATTTCAACCTTCACCGGGTTCTTCATTGAACATGTCCCCCGTTTACAAAACTTGGAGGCCGATGCTCTGGCCGGCCTCGCAGCCTCATTAGCAGCGCCCTTTGGGACTCAACACTATATCACGGTAACAGGACGAGATCTGATTTATCCCAGAAACAACCTATGCTTGCGGGTGGCCCACGCCATGCCGACGAACACTAGGGTTAATGTCCGGGAGTGGAGGTTCCCGTTCATCGACTTTGCTGTCTACGGAATCCTTCCAGAGGACCCGAAGGAAGCCGTCTCAGTCAGGAGACGCTCTCTTCGATTCTACTACGATACAGCTACCAAAACGCTGTACTGACGCTCCTTCGATGGGCTCCTCCTTCGATGCCTGTCCAACGAAGAAGCAGCCGAAGCTCTTCAAGAAGCTCATGACGGAACTTGTAGAGCTCATCAACCCGGTCCTAAGTTGCAAGATCGACTGCGACGTATGGGCTACTACTGGCCAACCATGGCTGCCGACGCTGTCGAATATGCGAAGAAGTGCCACGCGTGCCAACTTCATGAAGACTTCATACATACACCATCGGAGCCGCTACATCCTACAGTCGCCTCCTGGCCCTTCGAAGCCTGGGGCATGGACATTGTAGGGCCAATCACCCCTCCTTCATCGAGAGGACACCGTTTCATCCTGGCCATCACCGACTACTTCTCCAAATGGACGAAAGCAATTCCACTAGCAGAAGTAAAAAGCTCCAGGGTGGTCAGTTTTATCAAACACCATGTCATTTACCGTTTCGGAGTACCCCGACGGATCATCCATGACAATGGTCCTCAGTTTATCAGCCACATTTTCAGCAGGTTTTGTGACAAGAATCGCATTCAGAACGTGGCCTCAACCGCCTACAATCCGGTAGCAAACGGATTGGCTGAGGCATTCAACAAAACTATCGTTAGGCTGCTCAAAAAGGTCGTGTCATCCAACAAATGCGACTGGGACGAAAAGCTTGGCGAATGCCTTTGGGCCTACCGTACAACGGTACGGACCCCAACAGGCAACACTCCATTCTCCCTGGTCTACGGGAGTGAAGCAGTACTGCCTCTCGAGATACAGATACCTTCGCTCCGCGTAGCAATCATAAACAAACTCACAGAAAAGGACAATCAACGTCGTCGTCTGCGAGAACTGGAGGCACTTGACGAAAAGCGTCTCCTAGCTCAACAACGCATCGAGCTCTACCAAGCCCAAATATCACAGGCTTTCAACAAGAAGGTCAAACAGAGGACTTTCCAAGTTGGCGACCTGGTTTTAGCAGTCAGAAGACCAATGGTGTTGACCCACAAGACACCAGGAAAGTTCGAGCCCAAGTGGGAATGACCTTTCATCATAGAGACGGTATACTCAAACGGTGCTTACCGCCTCGCCAAACCCAATGGGGACTTGTTCATGATGCCCATCAACGGCAAGTTCCTAAAGAAGTACTATTCTTGACATCCTCCAGACATGTACTTCCTCAAACAACCTCTTTCCACAAACTCATACGCCTCCGGAACCCAGCTGTTCCACGGCATCTTCCAGTAGAAAGATAACAACGTCCATATTACCTCTGAGTTGTCTCTACACCCTACAAAGCAGAATCTTACACTTCGTAAGCCTACGCTACCTTTTATGTTTACCACGTCCACATTACCTCTGAGTAAACATCTTGTACAAACAACCCCTGCGTTATTGTACATTTATCGCAGAACTTTCACGTCCATATAACCTCTGAGTTGTTCAGCGTATCCTCCAAGATCATTCCTACCACGTCCATAATACCTCTGAGTAGGGAGATTCTATCATTTTGAACCTAATGATTGCCATGTCCACATTACCTCTGAGCAAACATAATGGTTCCTTCAAACTTATTATCTGTACCTGAAAACCAAGGTGCGCAAAAGATAATAGGTCCACACAAATCATCAAGTTCATGACAACAAAAGATGAACACATCATAAAAAAAGGTTGTAGACTTCTTTATTCTTCTGAAAAAGGAGTACAAGAAACTACATCATCCCCCAGTAAGGGTTGCAAAAGAACACAAAAGAAAAAAGGAAAAAGCTATGGTCCCTGAATCTCCCCAGGATGGGCTGAGAGCTCCCTGACTCGAAGCTTTAAGTCGACTGCGCGGGCCTCCACCGTCGCCAGGACTCGTCGCTCTGCTTCTTGGCGCATCAATTCAACGGCCCCAGCGGAAGTATCACTTGCATGCTTCTCATCAAGCTGTTGTCGTTGCTGCGCCAAGGCAAGAGTCCGCTGAGTAAAAGTCGCTTCATCCTTCTTAAATGCTGCATGTTCAGCCCGGACACGCTCGACCTCTAACTGGAGTCGGGCCCGTTGGTCTTCAAGGCGGCGCATCTGGGTGTCGATATCCGCGATATTAGCTTCCAATGCAGCTCGAGTTTCCACCGTCGTCTTCATGGACTGAGACAACTGCTCTACCGCAGCCTCAGTCTCAGCCACCTCGCGCTCCCAAACACCCACGGTGGCCTGGTATGAAGACTCGATCTCGGCGATCAGCTTCCCCTTCTCCGCATCTATCAGGACAGAGAGGTCGTTTCGCCGGATGCGTTGAAGTTCCGCGAGCCGCTCATCCAGCTCAATCACCGAAGCCTCCAGAATTTCGGCCATATGGTCGTGGCCTTGGTGAATACGAATCAGCTCGATGCAGGGCATTGCCAGAGCTTTTGCCGTCGCAAAACTCCCATTGGCATCCATCACGGCAGATACACCCTTCTGCAACATTTTGTACACCCCCTCGACGAGGAATTTTACATACTCGTCTGCATCCGCCAGGACCTACGGCGTCATCGCGGAAGTTGGAGGAGCTACTACAGTTTGCAGAACGGAAGAAGATCCGCCAACCTCAATCAGCGAGGCTTGAACCTCGGCATCAATGGGCTCTTCATCAACAGGGGCTGGACTGCTAGCCCGAGGAGCCGAAGCAACAGAAGGGGCCGGCACAGGCGTCGAGATGGTCCCCCAAGTAGAAGGAGCGACACAGGGTTCTACACCCTTACCCTTCTCAAGCCCAGAGGAACCACCGATGTCAACGGCCACCTCTTCAACCCCCAACGTCCTATCAACAGTTGGTACCTCCCTTGGCAGAATAAGGAGATTATCACTTGTCTCTTGACCCGTCGCAGCGGTCTTGACTGACAGACGGGTCTCATCATCGAGTCCCTCAACAGGGACAGAATCTGTTGCTACCTCTTGAGTGGTAGCCGCCTCAACTTCCACGGTTGAAGCCGGGGTAGGACTCGACAATGATGCAGCCGACCTCCCCTCATCATGATAAGGAGGGGATTCAACCCTCTCCTCTGTCTCAACTACATCTGCTGTCCCCGCAGCAGATTCTTGCAAGACCGGAGGAACGTCATCGGAAGGCGACGAACTCCAGTCCACTTCATCATCAGGATACCTCGAGTCCACAGGACCCTCAGCATCCAAGGCCTCCACGGCAGATGGTGCTCTCCCAGGAACATCTTCAGGACCTTCCTCCACGGGAGATATTAGCATCAGTGGAATGCGCTCATCAGAAGAGCCTGCCACCTCCTTCGGTTTACTAGCGCCCGATTTTGAAACACGGGACTTCTTCTTCAATCCCTACAAGAAGAAGAGCATAAGTCGCCACAATGACATAATTGGAATTAGAAATATTCCTTACCTCAGCGAGGATTGATCCTGCTGGCATTATAAGTGGCACTTCCGTAACCTTCGGGGTCGGCGCCTTTCTCGACCTTTTCGGTACAGAAGAACCAGCTTCTGTGTCAGCACGCCTTTTCCCGACAGACGGGTCTCCCACTGGTACTGCAGCAGCAGCCCGATACCCCACCAACTCTGGTGGATGATATGATCGGGTTGCCATCAACATATTCGCTGTCGCCTCCAGCTGGGTTCCAATAATGAAACTGGTCTCCCTGTCATAACCAGGAGACATAGCAGTCATAGTGCAATACAGCTTGGCGGCCGGATATAGGATCGGCGGCCGAGGATTGCGAACTGGCGTGGTGAACTTAACGCTAGTGCATCCAGCGTTATAATATTGCCAGCCCCGGGCTCCATCCAGCAAACTCCCGATGAAGCCTAAACTACTACTGGGATTCCGCAACATTAACTGGGTATAGCCAAACTGACGAGCAAATCGGCTTGGCAGATAAGGCTCCAGATAACACCTATTCTGGTTGCGGTAGACCAGGTGAGAAGGCCGGATACTCTGCAACCAACAAAAACTCTATTTCGACAGAGTGACCGCATCTTCGCCAGAGTCAACTAAATCTTGGTCGGCCTCGAAATCTTTGAAGATCGGGCCAACCTTGACAATCTCCCACCCCTGAAGGTGGGACAAGACTCTCCTGCAAACGGGGACGCCAGTGTAAGACCACTTTCTCTTATAGAAGCGGCGAATGAAGGCATCTCCTTCGACATGGCCCTCCTCCGGACCGGGACTCATCACGTTCGGATGATGCAAGATTAGCCACCCCACAAGATAATGGAAAGGCAGCTCGGCACGGGGAAAGTTATCATTACTACCTCTCTCGTGGATCACATCATCGGCAAAGGACCTCAAACTGTGCAACAGGTTGCACACCATCACGGGGAGGAGAGCCAAAGGTCGTCCACAGGCCAACTTCACCGCAGGCAAAATGAGATTCCGATGTACCCTCTCGACGGCACCGGATCCACCTGCAAATACGCAATCCCGGAGCCATATCATCAAGTAGGACGTCAACACTGCCTTGGATGACATCCGGTGCCCGCAGTGCTAGAAACAGCTATACGTAGCCTTGCCGCCCTCATTAGAGTGTGGGGTCCTTTCGTCCAGCCGGCTTATTTCAGAACTCACTTCCGCGGGCTTCAATCCCTGCGGAGTCGCAAACCGAATCCTCGAAGGATCTGTCAAATCCTGCCTGAAGACGTAGTCCCTCCAAGCAGTCACATGAGGCTGGGTCTTGCCCTTGTCCCTCCGGTGCATCAGATAATGATGGCTTGTCACCTCTTTGAAAACAGCCATCATCTCCGGATCCTTATCCTCCAGAACTTGGATCTCTTCATTTGATGGAAAATATTCCTCGTACGGTTCCGAGCCCCAAGAAAGCTTGGACACTTCGTACATCTCATGAAGGGCCAATCCCAACTCCCCTACCGGAGTAAAGAAGCTACCAGTCTAGGCATTGAAAAGCTTCAAGAGCGCAAGGAACATAGGCTTATTGAGGTCCACGCCTGCCTGCGTGGCCCGAATGGCGGCTGTCAGCCCGATCTCTTTAAGCTCAACCTCGAACCTTGAAAGCACCCAAGTGGTCAACTCGTCCCACTTCGGGATGTAGTGACACCAGCCTTCGACTCTGAAGCTACCTGTCGGATACATCACCTTTGATGTCAGCATCCGATTTGCAAAGATCGGGATACTGAAGGGAAACGTGTCATTTGGGACCTCACTGTAGATGCTTCCAGGACGCAAGGCTCGGTAACTGAAAGAAGAACCGGCTCGTGAAGTAGTCAAAGTATCTCGCTGGTTCGAGGAGGCATCAATTGAGAGGGTACCTCCCAAGGCCCCTCCTTGAGAGGGAGTAAGTTCCCAACCCATCCTTCTCTTCGAAGCTAAACGATAAAAAGCCGTCAGCGGCAACTGGCGGTCAACCTGCCGCATGTACAAAACCATACCTTTGGCAGAAAAGAACCAGTCTTCTCTAATCCTCAGTATCTTCGCTTCGGAAGAGACTAGTTGGTCGCCAAACAGAAAGGCAGGTTTTAAGAAAGTTACACTTTCGGATTCAGCAGACTTCAGTTTACCACTCTCCATCATACTCTGGAGGAAAAGAGGCAACTGGGTCTGGATTTGTAGCATTCTCTCACGAGGTTGGTCCTGTAAGATAGCATCCTTCGCAGGATTGATCACCGCCTCGTCAAAATCAACTCCCATCTGACAAAGAGAAGCGTCCAGAAGGACCTTATTCAATAAAGGGATCGTCATCGACACTGATACAACAAAGGTGGAAGTCAGGCAAAAATGTCAAATAACTTCGGCGCATCATCAGGGCGTAAGCCCATGCGCACCAGCATCAGAGCTTCGGCGCATCATCAGGGCGTAAGCCCATGCGTGTCAGCATTGGAGCTTCGACGCATCATCAGAGCGTGAGCTCATGCGCGTCAGCAAAGGCTTCGGCACATCATCAGGGTACGAAACCCATGCGCGTCAGCCATTAAACCTCGGTGCATGATAAAGGTGTAAACCTATACACGTCGGTGGGGTAGAACCTCGGCGTATCATCAGGACAAAAGTCCATACGCGTCAGCAAATCTGAGTTAGGGCACAGTCTGGCCCAAAAGCTTATGTGAAGGAGATGAAACCCACCCGTCACCTCAGGACGAACGTCGGCCGGAGTTGCAGGGGTGATAGGTGCATCCTCATCAACGAACTCCTTCGCCTTCTCCTTCCCCTTGCCGGCACCACCGCGAGGAGTCTTGGGAGCCATTCTCTCAGAGAAGAAAAAGTTAGGGTTTTGAAGAAAAACTCTAAAGAAAGCAAAGGCACAGAGCAGATGAACTCTCTCTCTCCCCAACCCTTACCTATTTATAGGGCTTGGTCGCACGCGTGAACCGATGACGTATAATCTCAGCCATCGCTTCGGGTTCCGTGAGGAGATAACAACAAATACAACCAAAAGATCATCATTAATCTTTTGGGTTACCAAAGTGTCATCATCATCAACTGAAAGGAGCATGCGCCCGAACAAGCATGCGCCCAAAAATCATGCGCCCTGACCTCCATGCTTCTTATTCAAAGTATTCCAAAACTTATTCAAAAGTTTTGAAAACTTTGAAGGGGGTCTTGTAGAAGCATGGAATTTCACAACCAGAAAGCCCATGCGTCAGACATTATATGCGCCAGAACTCAGACAGCTAATCAAATAAGCCATAGACATTCGAAGAAGGACTTTTTATTTATATATATAAGTCTATTACATGTCTAGAAAAGGTTGTACAAAGGAGAATTTCTACAAAGGAAGGATCCTAGATCTACAGCCAACAGCCACCATGCGCCTTCCAGATAGGCGCAGCAGCCACCATGCGCCTTCGAGATAGGTGCAGCAACCACCATGCGCCTTCCAATAGGCACAGCAGTCACCATGCGCTGTCAGCCAGGCGCAGCAGATGTCATGCGCCTCCAGCCAGGCGCATCCTACTATCTCTTCAGCAGCTCAGTTATGTGCATCCCTTCAGCAGCTCAGTTATGAGCAACTCTTCCAACCAGGCTCACCTGACCGAGCAGAGCCCAGTTATGTGCCGCTCTTCCAGCCAGGGTCACCTGATAAGTGCTTCGTTACACAAAGCATTTAACCCTCTGGCTGGAACCAAGGAAGAGAAGAGCACGGCAAAGCTGTGGCCAGGGGAGGCTTCGAAAGAGCCTCCAAAGACCAAGGAAGACCGTGATCGAAATCATGGCACAAGGAACTTTCAACACAATCAAAGTGGACGGCACCCACTTTGAAGGAAGAGAGAGCCTAGCACCGCCATTCCGATCTACGGCTATTCCGGAACAACGGAGACGAGGCCCGAACATCCCTATCTTTGGATGCAACAGGCACCTTCCGCCTGCCTCAGAAGCCCTCGACTCCGTCTTTTGGATGTAACAGTCACCTTCAAGTGCATCGAAGACAACACGACGTCTCATCTTCACCCTCGGGAGCACTTCGTCAACAGAATGCACCCGCATATCCAAGTTCATGTTGGAAGTACGTGAGGAAACGAGGAGCAAACCTTCTCTCCATGCCACTATTTATAGGCCGGGCAAATCAAACCCATACGCCAAGTGGATGACTCTCCGAATTCTGTGCAATGAATTTGCATTAAATGGATGAACCGGACGCCTCGAATTCAGCCAAACAGCTATTTATAGCACTCGAGGAGCGAGACAGCCGCATCATTAAAGGACATGTCGGATGCGCCAGCCAAACAGCGCATCACATGAACGCGCCCTCCAGCATCAGGTGCATCACACAAACGCGCCCTACAGTACCCGGCGCATCACAGAGAATGCCCCCTCACATCTCCATACCGAGTGGAACACCAACCAATGTGCCCACTCAGCTGTCCATCGAACGTCACAAACATTAAATGCTGAACTGACACCAGAGTTGGCAGCACGCTTCCCAAAGTCTGAACAGTTGACAGCTTTTTAGAGAACGAAGCGTCGGCAACGTCAGCATCATCATGACTCTATTCCGACGGCTACTGTCACGTAGCCATCCGCATGCGCCTCTACGGCCATACGTCCAAACCAGCATGCGCCTCTACGGCCATGCGTCCAAACCAGCATGTGCCTCTACGGCCATGCGTCCAAACCAGCATGCGCCTCAAAAGCCGTGCACCTCAGACCCTTCACTGATCCCTAAAGACAGAAGAAGAGTCTCCAGTTGAAGCTTTGCATGCGCCTCAAAAGCCATGCGCCCCAGACTGATCTCTGATCCCGAAAGACAGAAGGAAAGTCGCCTGCATGCGCCTCAAAAGCCATGCGCTCTAAACAGTTTGTAACCCCTAAAGGTTATGAGCCGCAGCCTCCTCCTGCGTCCAATCAAGGTGCAGCTCACCAGATTACCCCCCTCCCCCACCAAATCCGAGATCTTCGAGCCATGGGTCGATGACACGTGTCCTTTGACTCAACTCGTCCAAGATTTCAGCAACAGAAAGATCTTCTCATCTGCTATGTGCCGGCTCACAACAGCAGTATGAAGAGTTCTCCCCCTCAATCAGGGCGCATTATCTACACACCTCCATCAGCAACCTCCACGTGGCGTCCCCACACACCGGCGCATCCTACATGCGCGCATGAGCAGCCAGCCTGCAAAACTATAAATAGAGGGATCTTCTCCTTCACACACACACGGAATCCACAACAAACATACAAGGAATCATCAGAGAGGTAGATACAGACACTCAACGTCTTCTTCCTCTCAGCAAACTCCAGCACCCAGAGCAATCCACACCTTCAGAGAACCGATAACCGTCGTCAGCCGGTCAACGGAGTCAACGCATTACCACTCGCTCCATTGGCACTAAGGACCCAGCTTAAACAAAAGTGTACTCCTAGGACTACATCTAAGTCCTACATTGTAACACTGTTCTGTTTGTATTAAAGTTTTCAATCAAACAATTTAATGGCAAATACTTACGTCGCTCCATCGGCCCACAGCTCTGGAAGTGTGATGTTGGCTGTTCGCTCTAGTAGAGTAGGAGGATCTGTAAATTTTGGTCGACGTATGTACACTCTACGGTCTACCAAAAGGCCAAGATATGGGTTCGCCCTAGTAGGAGCGACAGATGTAGTCTTCGACATAGAAGACGAGGCACCAGCACCGGTAGGAGTAGATGCTGAAGGAATATCAGGGCTAGCTCCGTCGACCAAAGAACGAGTAAACGGCGGAGATAAGCCATCCTCCTCATTGTCACGCCCCAGAACCAGAATACTGGAGAGCGGAGGACAGACACAGCCAGCTACGTACAATGAAGTATGATCTACCTCAATATACGGTCACGGCTGTCTAGATGCATGAGGGTTTATCTACAAGCCAACATTCTCTTATGGTCATAAACAAGTCTAGTGTCTCAATCTCAAGCAAGTAAGTAAACGTTACATGATGTTAGATCATCAGACATACAAGGTAAGGTGTCCCAAACATTACATATTCAGATGATCATGAAGCTAGTCATACAAAATGTGAAGACTAGTAAGAGTTTCAGTCATACATGATCAACCCTAGGATTTGTCAATCATGTTACAGCCCGTAGGCAGACAGTAAGTAAAGTTGCAAATGAGCTAACACTTGTTCGGCGGCTAAACGCCTCAAAAGAATATTTTTACAAGAGAGTGGGAGAACAGAATAAGAACCCACTCGTTGCCAGGGTTGCGCCTAGTGGTCACCATTTGGCTGGAAAGCTGGAGGATCCTCGAGTCCTACTCCAAAATCTGGCCATACAAAACCAGCTGGGTCAGACCCCAGAAAGAGCAAGTGCCACAAGGGAGACTTCACTTAGGAACTAAAACCAGCATATTACCACATGAAACATAAAGGATAATAAAAGACATGAGTTAAAGAAAAACAAGATGATAAACGATAAGACGACTAAGGGACCCTTCCGGTAGCCAAGTTACAACCCGTAAACCAAACAAGGACCGGGGTTGTAACCCTTCACCTGAACAGAGCTTAGTCTCCAACCAATTATCGACAAGAGTAAAGCATAAACAAGCATGTGCTGAAATAATCATAGACTGGCATTGCTTAGACAAGACTAGACTGGACTACATCCATCAATCACGGCCAAGCAAAGAGTACGGCTTGATACTTTAACTAGCTAGGGTTATCACAAGCCTAGTTACTAGCAAGATACAATGAGATGTTTTCTTAGTCACAAGCCCTGCAGCTATCCAGGTTATCCAGGTGAGGTTCATTTAAGAGTTATCAAAAATTATTAGGTGGCTTGGAGTGCAACACATGACAGTGTGCATAGAACTTCTTTTATGAAGTGCCCCATATGACAATGGACTGGAAATGTGTCCTACTCGACGGCAGGCTACAAATCCCTCAGGTGTGGCCGGGATAACGGGATCGCCTGTAACTGAAAATATCTCTCTATATGAACTACTTGATCAATCTAGTTATTAACCTAGTCAAATTCATTATGAATCCCTGACCGTGGTAACCAGGAATTTATGTCCTAGACATGATGCAAGACGAGACAGGTAGTTTATACAGGGACAATCAAGAACATCATCCACGGTGTCAAGCCATGAGTTACTTAGCAAGTCAGGATAGCTGTCGCAACAACGTTCAAGATTATCATGTCATGTCAGGTTACTTGTTACTTGTCAAGATTACTTGTCAGGAGTGCATCTCGACGGGCCACTATCAAGATTATACATGTCTTATCAAGTTACTTATCATGTCAAGAGTGCTTGTCAAGAGTGCGCCTCGACGGGTCACTATCCAGATTTTTATGTCGTATTCATGTCATCATCAATACTGGTAAGTCATGCTATGCTCAACAAGTTATCGAGTCGGGTCGTCACAAGATAGGTCAAATACCAAGAATAAGCAATTGGCATAAAACCAATAATTAAAGGATAAATCATGCAAGAGACAAGGGGTACCATGGCCAACAATTAGCATCAGCCAAGTTGCGCCAGGGTGATAGGCTGCGCCAGGCACTAGGGGTGCTAAAGCTACATGTCAAGTTACGCCAAAGGCAAGTCGGGTCAAGACAGGCTGGGTTACGCCAGAACAAGTTGGGCCAAGTCGGGTTGCGCCAGGCACTAGGCTGCACGAGGCTAGGTTGCGCCAGACTGGGGTGCGCCAGGTCAGGTTGTGCCTGACTGGGGTGCGCCAGGTCAGGTTGCGCCTGACTGGGGTGCGCCAGGTCAGGTTGCACCTGACTGGGGTTGCGCCGCGCTAAGGAGCGCGCGCTGGATCAGTGTGCGCTACGCTAAGAAGCGCGTACGGGGCAGGTTGTGTCGCGCTAAGAAGAGCGCGCAGGGCAGGTTGCTCCAGGCACCATTCTTCTTCCCCAAAATAGCAAAGAAGAACCCATGGAACCCAAAAACTTCAAAATACCATAACTTGCTCAAAACAAGTCCGAATTTGGACTTCCAAGGGTCTAAACTGCATAGAACGAGATTTCCTACAGCCTGGGATGACTGGTTTTAGAAAATACCAAACTTAAATAGATCAAAACCAAGAAAAATAATAAAAGATCAAAACTTAGATCTACAAAAATCTATCCATCAAAACCGAAAATGCCAAGCTCTAAAGAGGCTTAGAATCAAGTGGAAAAAAGAATGGAAAAATAAAAGGAGAAATCCATCATGAAGCAAGTTGCACTTGCCTAGGGCTTGGGTGTAGGTGGGAGGAGTAAATGAAGAAGATGAAGAAGTAAATGAAAGTTATGGAGGAGAGAAAGTGTAGTTGACTTATATATTAACCCTCTCCATCTCAAACCAAACCAAGCCAAGCCAACCAAACCAAGTCATGTTGAACCAAGTTGAACCAATCAAGTCAAGATTAAACCAAGGCTAAGCAAAACAAGATTAGTCAAAATACGGGCCACCTGACAATTGTCAGAAATTTGCATACGTATCCTGAAAAATACGTATAACGGGAAACGGGAGTGACACTCATCAACCAAATCGTCCTCGCTAACTCCTCTGCGATCTGTAGTCGGAGTACTAGGAGGAGCAGGAGGGCGGGACCCAGATCCTCGACGTCGTGTACGACCTCGACCCGCCATATGCAAATCTGAAAGAAATAAAAAATAGTGTGATGATACAAACAATCAATACAAATCTAATAGAAATTAAAAAATAGTGTGTTTATACAAATAATCAATGCAAATCTAATAGGTAGTACGTACTAATATTCTTCATCTTCTTCATATTTTGAATCTTCTTCATCTTCATCTCCTTTATTTTTACTATCACTTTCACTTTCACCTTCATCTTCAAATTCTTCCTCCTCATCTAATACGTCCATTCCAGACTTCTCATCTACATGAGATAAGTCCTCTATGTCAAGCTCTTCGTCAAATATATCATCCTCTACAGTAACGTCAACCTCCATGTCGTCAATGTCGGCTAAACTCATATATGTTGGTTGAGGTATGACTACCTCATCCTCCTGATATGCTTGACTCCAATATTATATGTATTTCTTGCTTTAGTTTTACATACTGCCCACCAATCGCAAGTAGTGCATCATCGACTAGGATAACTCGTGTAGTACACTTGGACCGTTTGACTAGCCAACACAAATGGTTAAAAACCTATATAACTTTTTCCGTATTTTATATCAATAAATTCAAACTGTTTTTTAATTCTTCATCCTTGCTTGGGTGTTGTGTCGAATCAATCATATTTAAATAACACAATTTTGGTATCAAAAGAGTAATCCAGTTCTACAATATCTCTTAGAACACCGTAATAGTCAAATTTTGGATCGGCATCGTAGACTGAACCCCTTACACAAACTTCGGAATTCTTTGTGTAATTAGCCTCCTCATCGACAAATGAATGATTGATAGGCTTATCAATGGTTCTAAATTTGAAGTCATTGATGGTATATCCATCCCAACATTTTGCCCTCTTGTTTGGTCCGATAGCTAGTGCTCGAAGTCTTTTGTTGGTCAATTGTGTGCCAGAACGAAAAACCTAAAACATCACGTATCATAACGTCATTAGGACAAAGCTCTTTTGTCGGTCAATTGAATTTAAAATAGTTAAATAATTTTAATCCTTACATAGTTATGGAACCACGACGGAAACTTTCTGTCAACCTCTCTAGCAAGATCATCATCATCAATGCTAGGTCTCTCCATTTTTATCTCAACTTTAAAAATACTATGATAATAACGAAGAAAAGTTAGAAAACTTTTTACAAGTATATCACAAAATTGGAGTATGTAGCAAAATTATGTCGCTTACTTCTCTATATCTTCCATCTCCTCCATACCACTATTTAGGCAGATATACCGATGAGAGACTTCAAACTCATCGTCCTCCAACCACCGTAATTTAGAAGCACTTGTGTCACTCTCCGTTCCTAGAATACGTAAAATTTTTATTTTTTCTTTATATGGTGTCTGGCACCTATATCTTGATTGTATGTATCATATATTTGTAACTGGCCATGGCATGGAACAGTATCTCATCACGGATTAGTATGCCACCCATTGTCCTTGTCTGGTTGTAGGCGTGGCTCACTAATTCGATGATAAGATATCTGAACCGTGTTGTGGTTATGATTTTATTTAAATAAATTAATTAGTTGTATCATGTAGCATTTAACATATCATCAGTCATATGGTTTAGAGTATGCTTAAAATTAGGGTTTTTTTGAGTCAACCCAACCCCCATATATATTCTCTTCCTCACACTCTTTCCTCATTCACTCTTTTATTTATTTTTCTCAAACAAACTTTTAGACAAGTACACCTTGCACCAAATGGAGAGATTCTTGCATTTTTCATTTCTTGATTTTTATCTTTGATATGATTTGTCTATATTGTTCTTCTCATCATCATCTACAAGTTTAGTTCTTGGAGTTTTTGATTTTAATGGCTAGTTTTGTGTAGATCTAAGTTTCTAAAACTAGGGTTTTATGGATTTTGATCTATCAAACTTCCTTATTTTCGAAAATTACTTGTTCCATGTTGTAGGAAATTCAATTCTACCCAATTTTTGCTTTTGAACCGCCGAATTTCGACTTCGTATGAGAAAGTTATGCCATTTTCGTGTTCACGGGATTCCTATACCTTTTGGTGTTGTCGGGACGATGAACACTGCCGTGCACAGCGTATTCGCTGTCGCGCGTCGTGCTTGCATGCAACATGCATCGTGGACAGTTTTGCTCGTGCAGCGCAACTTGCGCACCGCGTGCAATTTTCTGCCGCGCAACGTGCGCCGTGGGCAGTTTTGCTTGCGTGTGCAGCGTAACTTGCACGCCGTACATGATTTACTGCCGCACAACATGCGTCATGTGTCACGCCCCGATTCTGTTGAATCGATAGTCGTTCTCCGAACGTGATGCCGTGCGAACCTAATTTGCGATGGCACAAGGCATAGTCATAAGGTAATCCGAAATACGAGATCTAAAAGAGCAAGCAGACAAATTGAATCACACATTAAGTAAAGAGAACTTTGATCTTTATTGATAATGAACATCATTTACAGACTCGAGTACAGGACTCATGCCGTGCGGGCTACAACATGACTCAATTATAAAAAAGTGCCGATGAGATAGCCGTTCCATACATTACACACATCCCTCAATATACAACAGAGTATTCTAGTGACCTGGAATGGACACTGAGCCATCTTTCTTGGACAGTCGAGAGTCTTCAAAAGTGGGGTTGCGGGGAAAGTCTTCGACGTGCGGCCGAAGCTTCAAAATTACGAACGTCGTCGAGCTAGTTGGCGCGTCCTTCCTGATTCGCGAGACCTGCAAGGAGCGATGATCAGTTCGATCACATGTACTGGCAAATGGCTAATTAAGATCCAAGCTCTGTATTTGATTCAAACAGTTTTATAAACATGTTAGCTAGTTATTTCTGTGATCTTTCTAACCATCTTGATCGATTTGCATGTTAACATGTTTTGAGGCAAGCAATTGAAATTATATACATTAAGCACCTATCATATTCATCACGTGTCACGCAGTGAAAGGGTGTGAAGGTCACTGGCAATGTCAAGCCATCACGGACTATAGTTGGGTTAAACGACGACCCTTTCGCGACGGGTAGCGAGCCATGTACAAAAGTTCCCGAATAATCTACGCCGATGTAAGGCTGGCGCTTGCTATACTCGTTTATTCCGGGCCGAATCGGTCCCTTGGCCTAGGCAACCATTCGAGGAAACTACACCTTATCGACAAGTTGTCCAATGACTATTTTGCAGAGTCTTAAAAAATGCTCTCTCTTTTCTAAAACCTTATACTTTCTCTTTCAGTTGCAAAACTTAGCCTTTCTTTTGAACTTAGTCGATTTACTCACTTAGCCATATTGTTGCGATAAACGGTAATCGATTCATTCATTATTTTGCATAGGCTAAGTGGAATTGCATAAGAAAGTACGTTTTCTATTTTCAATATCGACAGTTTGATAGCAAGTATTTCGTGAAGAATCGTGCCATGATTTCTTTGATTCTACACTATGATGACAAACATTCATTTAACTTCATATTGATTTTGAAATAGAGGGTCGAAACGAAGGAGGTCAGCCACTCGCCTTAGACTTGCTTCAGACGAGGGACTGGTTGGCTGCACTGACGTCGCCTACGCGATCACCTGCAATCGCATAAGCAACTGATTAGAGCACTGTGTAATTCAAGAAATTTTGATATGAATGCGAAGCTCGAAAACACAAGTCATGAAAACCCATCGGAAACATTCACGAAAATGCATTCACGAAAACCAAAGCCAAAGCCAAATCAAGCGCGATATAAAAACCAGAGCAACGGGAGGTCTCTCCCGACTCAGCCGCAGATCCAATCCTTGAGGCGCAACCTGCTGAATATGGGAATTGGTTCCGAAGAAGCCATTCCATAACGTGGAATGGATTTTAATTCAACCGTTCCCGTTCGATCGATTCGACCGATTCCGACCTATCGGTCCCGACCGAATCGATAGCGACAGTGTTCCTTTCTCGCGTACCCCATGGACGGAAACGGGGCACGATGTAGGGACGGAGCACTATACCATAACCAACTAATAAAAAGTTTCATTCTCGAAACTTAAGGATAAAATCTAGCTCTACGAGAACAATGAAGGAAATTTCTCCTTCATTTTCGATTCAAGCTCCCACGTCGACTCTTCGACCGAATGATTACTCCAGAGTACACGGACTAGAGGGACCACTCGATTTTACAGTAGCTTATCCTTGCATTCTAAAATTTGAACTGGCTCTTCAATGTAGGATAAGTCGGACTTCAGCTCCAGCTGGCCAAAATCTACCACGTGGCTAGGGTCGTATACGTACTTCTGCAACTGAGAGACGTGGAAGACATTGTGTACACCTTCTAGCGCTGACAGTAGGAAAATTTTATAGGCCACTGGGGCGACCCTCTCAATTATTTCGAACGGTCCAACGAATCTCGGAATCAACTTTCCCTTCGTGCCGAACCGAGTAACTCCTCGCATGGGTGACACTTTAAGAAATACGTGATCGTATTCTTGAAACTCGAGGGGTCGACGATGAACATCCGTATAACTTTTCTGACGACTCTGTGCGGTCTTTAATCTTTCCCGAATGAGCTGAATTTTCTGCATGGTCTGTTCCACCAGTTCTGGGCCGAGAATCTGCCGCTCTCCGACTTCGTCCTAGCAAATGGGTGATCGACACTTTTGTCCGTATAGGACTTCATACGGTGCCATTTGGATGCTAGATTGATAGCTATTATTGTATACAAATTCGGCCAGAGGTAGATGAACGTCCCAACTCGACTTGAAGTCAATTACGCAGAGCCGTAACATGTCTTCGAGAATCAGATTGATGCGCTCCGTTTGGCCATCAGTCTGGGGATGATAGGATGAGCTAAAGTTCAACTTGGTACCCAGAGCCGACTGAAGGCTACTCCAGAATTGTGACATAAATTGTGAATCCTGATCAGAGATGATAGATACTGAAACTCTGTGCAACCATACTATCTCATCAAGATAAATCTGCGTCAGGCGATCAACGCTTCAAGTAACTTTAATGGCAATGGAGTGCGCTGACTTGGTTAGTCGATCGACGATGACCCAGATGGTATTATTTATCCATGGCATCTTCGACAGACCAACAATAAAATTTATACACACGTGCTCCCACTTCCATTCTGGAATTGCCAGATTCTGCATCTCCCCATCCGGTCTCTGGTGCTCAGCTTTCACCTACTGATAGGCCATGCATTGCGATACGAAGAGTGCCACGTCTCTTTTTATTCCGTACCACCAGAAGTTTGTGAGGAGGTCCTTGTACATCTTCGTGCTCCAAGGATGCAAGGTGTACTTCGCATAGTGCGCCTCCGACAATATCTCCTTTCTAAGTTCTGAATTATCCGGAATGTATAGCCTACCCTTCAATCGAAGCATACCGGTTTCGTCTTTCATAAAGTCGGTCGTCATACCCGTCGAGATTAGCTCTCATATTTTTTTAGGTACGGATCATCCTTCTGAGCGGTCTTGATCTTTTCTTGCAAGCTCGGCTCTAACTGCAACTTTGCCAGCTGCACATTCCTAAATCGGACTCGGAGTTCGATGCCTATCTCTTCTAGGTTGCATAGCAGTCTGTGGTCGATGGATAGCGAGGCAAAATACTTTCGACTCAGAGCGTCCGCCACAACATTTTCCTTTCCCGACGTATAGTCAATAGTCAAGTCGTAATCTTTGATCAGTTCAAGCCAACGCCTTTGCCGCAAGTTCAGTTCCTTCTGCGTGAATAGACATTTGAGGCTCTTGTGATCAGTATAGATTGTGCATGCCATGCCATAAAGATAGTGATGCCACAATTTCAACGCGAACACAATTGTCGCTAACTCCAGGTCATGAGTAGGGTAGTTCTTTTCGTGCGTCTTTAGCTTTCTGGAAGCAAAAGATATCACCCTGTACTGCTGCATCAACACACACCCCAAGCCCTAACCGGACACATCGCTGAATATCTGAAAACCCTCAGTCCTTTCTGTAAGTACGAGTATCGGGGCCGAGACGAGCCGTTGTTTTAATTCCTGAAAGGAAGCTTCACAGTCGTCAGACCATTCAAATACGACTCCTTTCTGGGTGAGGGAAGTCAGAGGCGATGCGATCTTTGCGAAGTCTTTCACAAAACGTTGGTAGTATCCCGCTAAGCCAAGGAAACTTCGAATCTCGCCGACGGACGCTGGCCATTTCCAATCGACAACGGATTCAACTTTCTTTCGATCGACTACAATGCCTTCAGCTAAAATGATGTGTTCGAGGAATGCGATGCTGCTCAGCCAAAATTCATATTTGCTTCGCTTCGCATATAACTGATTCTCTCGAAGGGTCTGAAGCACGGTCCGTAGATGCTCAGTGTGTTGCTGCCTATTCTTCGAGTAGACGAGTATATCATCGATAAAGACTACTACAAACTTGTCGAGAAATGGTCGGAACACCCGATTCATTAAATCCATGAAAGCAGCTGGGGCGTTCGTTAGGCCGAACGGCATTACCAGGAATTTGTAATGGTCGTATCGAGTGCAAAAGGCGGACTTCGGCACATCGTCCGGCTTGATCTTGAGTTGATGGTAACCCGAGCGCAGATCAATTTTAGAGAACACCGTAGCTCCTTGTAGCTATTCAAACAGATCGTCTATGCGGGGCAAAGGATATTTGTTTCGGATGGTGGCTTTATTTAGCTCGTGGTAATCGATACAAAGATGCAGTGAGCCATCCTTTTTCTTGACGAACAACACGGGCGCTCCCCATGGCGAAATGTTGGGTCGTATGAATCCCTTGTCGAGCAACTCTTGTAACTGTACTTTGAGTTCTTTAAGCTCTACAGGGGCCATTCTGTACGGGGATTTAGAGATCGATCGGGTATCGGAGAAGGTATCAATAGTGAACTCAATCTCTCGATCGGGTGGCATACCGGGCAGTTCATTCGGGAATACATCTGGGAATTCTGTCACAACGTCGGTCTGATCCGCGTTTGCACCATCTTGTTGCATGTCTCGAACGGACGCTAGATAGCCTTCACACCCGGAATGTAGCATCCGTCGAGCAGATATTGCGAAGATCACCATGCAGGTCGGCGACGCCTCACCACACGAGCAGCAGAATTCAGGCACTCCAGGTATACGGAATGTGACCCTCTTTTTAGCACAGCTATGGTTGCATTACACGAACCAAGCCAATCCATCCCTAGAATGATGTCGTAGTCCTTAATATCTAGAACTATCGCATCAAGACTGATCTTTTGACCACCTATACAGATGATTCCGTCTCCGTAGACTAAATTTGCAAGTAGTGGCATGTCCGACGGTACATTGACAGTAAGATTGAGACCCAGCAATGTGAAGAAAAATTTGTGCTCGGTGGTGAAGTCCGTCGATATAAAACTATACGTAGCACCTGAATCAAATAATACACGAGCAAGCTTATTATTGAAATGCAGTATACCTGTCACGACTGTGTCAGATGCGAACGCTTCATCTCGAGTCAGGGCATAGATGCGGCCCTGAGCATTGAGGCGATGGACTTGGCCATTTTATTGTTCAGTTTGTGGAGCCCGAGGTGTTTGGCCTCGGTTATGTTGATGTTGTTAGGGGCGCTGGTTTGGCTTCTCCGGACAACTGCGTGCAATGTGGTCCGTTCGACCGCACCCGAAGCATGCTCCACTCTTCAATCGGCACTCGTTGGCCACATACCCTACCTTGTGGCAGAAATTTTAGACTATTCGGTCCTTTGTCTGGTTGCCGCCTTCGTTACCGCAATTTTGATGCTTGTGCGCATTGTTGCCTCCCGTATTACTATGACGTTTGTTATTAAAGTGAGCAGCGCCAGTAGTAGTAGGAGGATACTCGGACTCCAGACGGAGGGCATGGTTGAGTGCCTCGCCCATGGTTTTGTATTTAGGCACCGAAACATGGGCATGAATAGAGGAACGCAGGCCCACTTTGAATCGTCGAGCTCGACTTGCAGTTGTAGGTAGACATGCTCCAGCAAATTTGGCCAGTTTGTTGAATTCGGCTGCATACTGTCGTACTATCATATTTTATTGCCTCAACTGCATAAATTTATTTTCTTTTTCCTGTCGCACGGCTGTAGAAAGATATTCGGTCTCGAATGCTGTTCTGAATGTGGCCCATAAGATCGTCGTCGTCTCGTTTTTAAGTCGAATTGCCCACTTTTGTACGGCCCACCAATTGTGCGCGTTCATTCGAAGTAGGAGTTGAGCACACGCGACTTTCTTTACGTCTTCGACACCCATAAGTTCGAACTTGTCTTTTAGCTCCTCCAACCAGTCGATTGCCACAGAGGGATCTTCTGTGCCGTTGAAGGAAGTACGACAGCTTTTATGAATTTTGACACGTCAAAGTTAGAACTTCTCGGTGCCACAGGTGAGAGCACATGCGCCTCCGATTCAGCTTCGTTAGATCGAACTACAGGCTCGGTCACGGCAGGCATCATCGTTGAATGGTTGTTGGCCACGAACGATTGTATGATTTGCTGGAGTGTATTCAGCTGCTTCTTGAATTGAGCCTCAAATCGATTCTCGAACTGGGTCTGACGAGCCTCCGCCTGCTGACGATGGAGCTCATTTTAGCATTGCTGCATTTCGAGCATCTGCAACATCCGTTGCATCGGGTCGTCGGAGGATCTGGCTACGATAGGCGTCATCCCCGTTGGGATGACGGAATGCTCGGGTCTTGAACTACTCGAGCCGCTGGAAGCACTCGTCTCGTCCCCCGCCCGAGGTTCCGCAACTGCAGGAAAAAGAAAGGCAACTCTCGTTAGTTTCAGAAAATATCCAGGGTTCAGCGTATGAAACAACTCATCTCATCGACACGAGATCAACAGTTTGAGACTAAAACTCGATACTGGATGCCAAGGACGTAAAGCCGTGCTCTGATACCATTATGGCATGCCCCGATTTTGTCGAATCGATAGTCGTCCCCCGAGCGTGATGCCGTGTGAACCTAATTTGTGATCGCACAAGGCATAGTCATAAGGTAATCCGAAATACGAGATCTAAGAGAGCAAGCAGACAAATTGAATCACACACTAAGTAAAGAGAACTTTGATTTTTATTGATAATAAACATCATTTACAGACTCCAGTACAGGACTCATGCCGCACAGGCTACAACATGACTCAATTACAAAAGAGTGCCGATGAGATAGCCATTCCATACATTGTACACATTCCTCAATATACAACAGAGTATTTCAGTGACCTGGAATGGAGGAACGCTGAGCCATCTTTCTTGGACAGTCGAGAGTCTTTAAAAGTGGGGTTGCGGGGAAAGTCTTTGATGCATGGCCGAAGCTTCAAAATTGTGAACGTCGTCGAGCTAGTTGACTCATCCTTCCTGATTCGCGGGACCTGCAAGGAGCGAGGATCAGTACGATCACATGCACTGCCAAATGGCTAATTAAAATCCAAGCTCTGCATTTGATTCAAGCAATTTTATAAATATGTTAGCTAGCTATTTCTGTGATCTTTCTTACCATCCTGATCTATTTGCATGTTAACATGTTTTGAGGCAAGCAATTGAAATTTTATACATTAGGTACCTATCATATTCATCTCGTGTCACGTGCATTAGTTAAGTAGTGAAAGGGTGTGAAGGTCACTGGCAATGTAAGCTATCACGGACTATAGCTGGGTTAGACAACGACCCTTTCGCGGCGGGTAGCGAGCCCTGTGCGAAAGTTCCCGAAAAATCCATGCCAATGTAAGGCTGGCGCTTGCTATACTCGTTCCTCCCAGGCCGAATCGGTCCCTTGGCCTAGGCAACCGTTTGAGGAAACAACACCTTGTCGACAAGTTATCCTATGACCGTTTTACAGAGTCTTGAAAAATGCTATCTCTTTTATAGAATCTTATCCTTTCTCTTTTAGCGCAAAACTTAGCCTTTCTTTTCAACTTATTCGATTTACTCACTTAGCCATATCGTTGCGATAAACGTTAATCAATTTATTCATTGTTTCGCATAGGCTAAGTGGAATTGCATAAGAAAGTACGTTTTCCATTTTCAATATCGGCAGTTTGATAGCAAGTATTTCGTGAAGAATTGTGCCATGATTTCTTTGATTCTACACTATGATGACAAGCATTCATTTAACTTCATATTGGTTTTGAAATAGAGGGTTGAGGCGAATGAGGTCAGCCACTCACCTTAGACTTGCTTCAGACGAGGGACTGGTTGGCTGTACGGACGTCGCCTACGCGATCACCTGCAATCACATAAGCAACTGATTAGAACACTATATAATTCAAGGAATTTTAATATGAATACGAAGCTCGAAAATGCAAGTCATGAAAACCCATCAAAAACATTCACGAAAACCAAAGCCAAAGCCAAATCAAGCGCGCATGAAAACCAGAGCAACAGGAGGTCTCTCCCGACTCAGCCGCAGAGCCAATCCTTGAGGCACAACCCGCTGAATATGGGACTTGGTTCCGAAGAAGCCATTCCATAATGTCGAATGGATCTTAATTCAACCGTTCTCGTTCGATCGATTCGGCCGATTCTGACCTATCGGTCCCGACCGAATCGATAGCGACATTGTTCCTTTCTCGCGCACTCCGTGGACGGAAATGGAATACGATGTAGGGACGGGGCACGTACTATGGTACAACAGTTCAAAATTGTAACGTGTACCGTTCTTGCATGCAACGTGCGCCGTGGGCAGTTTTGCTCGCGCACCAGTGCGCAAATCACTCCAAATGACTGTTTTTGCCCGTTTGAACTATTTTGTAGCTTAAATCTTGAAAAACTCAAAATATGAAAGTTGTAGATCTTTGTCTTGGCTTCAAGAATCTTCATGTCTTACTTTAACCAGAATTTATATATGACTTATGGTACCTTGTGCACCTTTTGGTTTGCGCACCTTTTGGTCCGCGCACCTTGTACCTCACGTACCCTTTGGTTCGCGCACCTTGCACCTTGTGCACCTTTGACCTTGACTTCTTGTCCTAACCTTAGTGTGCCATGAATATCTGAGACTCGCATTTTCTACATGATTTTTATGTCACGAGGGGTCCATGTGACTTCCTGACTTGACCGTGTTCCTGACTTGATTACCTGTATACGTGCTGGTACCCGTTCTAAGTGTGTATTGAGATACAATATTAGTATGCACTGCGGTGCTATTTAATAAGTGCACTGAGGTGTGACTCTACGTGCTAAGTTATTATTCGTGTTATATGTCAATACATGTGTACCTTCCAGTACAGTCATGGTAATTGGTCAGTAATAGTGTCGTGGTATAATGATTGTTATTTGATGCATTACACTAAGCATGGATCTATATTTGGGACTCCTTGAGCCGATGTAGATTTATACATAGGAAACACGTACTATGGTACGACATATAGGAGGATGTCCATGTGACCACGATACGTGATTCCAAGATCAAGATAGGGTTAATCTAAGCAACTTAAATCGGTAGAAGCATTGGGAGGGAACAAAATTCTGAGATCGTACGTTACCAGCCACCCTAGGCCCTGTCCTAACGTGTTGTGTTGGCCGCCATGGATACGGTTTTATCCGCCTATAGTGGATGACTATATACGACTCTTACATGCTATGTGTTATATGTTTCAGTACGGTAGCCTTACAGGGGACCGGTGCATAATCAATGTGCTACGCGTATATGTATATATAATGGATTGGCTAGCTCTGTTTGGATGCGATACGATCTGAGGATTCCTATATATTGCATTATTGGGATAATCCAGACAAATCATAGAAAGCCGTAGGATTGATTGGCCACTTGTAAGCCGACTTATTTGTGATATGTTTTCTTCGATTAGCAACTGAGGTACATGGACTATCGTGGTGTGTGGTCCAACCCATGTCCTTGTTTGGTTGTTGGGTTAGGCTATTGTGCTCCGATAGGCTATGGACCGAAGTTGCGATCAGAAGCCCTTCACCTGCCCATGGTTATATGATATATCTTATCTCGGCACGATATTGGTACCGTTTGTCCTTGTTTGGTCGTAAGGGTATCGTATTGTCTCGATGATATGGTATAAGCCTATAACTCTTGAATCAGTTCTTAATTTACTCATTGGGTTTTGTCTAATTCATTATGTGCTCTCTTGTGGTACTTGCTATTCGGGGCCTGTCCTCGCTGGTTTTGTTTGGCCAGATCTCGTTGCAGCGTCTGAGGATCCAGCCTTCTACCCGAACAATGGTGCGCACCAGGAGCATGGATGCTAGGGACCATAAGTGAGTTTCTTCTTCACCACTCTGATATCTTTTATTTTATACTTGACATTTAGCCACCGGCACCTGTTTAGCCGATTGTTCTGGACATTAGTTTCCTTTTACATAATTGTAATTAAATCAGACTGCAGCTGATTATGGTTATGTACCTATGACTCTTGGCACTAGCTTATCATTTTGTATAACTTGGCTCATGATTTATTTTGATGAAGCGTCGGGGACGCCTTACTGTTTTGTCTTATATGATCATTATTTACTGCTTCTTGTTTTGATTGATTAAGACATAGATGCTCTATGAGACCATAGGAGACTTGATTGTAGCATGCACCCCCTTGTCTCTTAACAGCCACGATCTTCGTATGACGTTTGCATACCTCATATGGTATAGCTGGCCTAGTTATCCTCAGTATTTTGGTACTGGGACGTAAAAAAGTTTTATTGGTGGCCCATTCAGGTCTATTTTTTAGACTTGTGGGGTGTTACGATTATAGGAGTCTCAATCAAAATATGTTCCCTTTGATCTCCTGATTTGTTTTCTCTTTCTTCTACCTTGATTGCTAACTTGATTATCATCCTCGATTCTTTCTCGTCCTGTCTTTTGATACCCTGTATCCTTTCCCTTAGGGGCACATCGTTCTCGGCTATTGGAGGAGCCGGCATGGGAGAGAATCCAGTAGAGCAGGGACCAGTTGGAGCTCAGCAAAGGGTAGCCCCTCTACCTGGACAGATTCACATCGAGAACATTACCGAGCATGAGCCAGTTGAGCTGTAGAGGCCAGAGGTTCCCGTACCTCCAGTGATACCGATAGTACCAGTAGCTCTAGACGTACCGGCACTATTACAGATTATCAGGGGTTTATTGGAGACCCAGCAACACCAGACGGCAGCCCAACAGCAACAACAGATCCAGCAGCAAGAACAGAATGTATTACTGAATCAGGGGTTACAGCTAGCTCTTGAAAGGAGCATCAAGAATGACTCGGGAGCGTCGGGGAGGTTTTGCCGACTTAACCCGAGGTACTTTGATGGCACGGAGGATGCCATTACAGCGGATGCTTGGCTTCAGGATATTGAGGCCATATTGACAGCAACAAAGGTTCTAGCAGGAGAAAAGGTCGACCAGGTCAGACTGTTATTTCAGGATCTCGCCCGCGATTGGTGGGCATCAGAAGAGGTTGGAATAAGGTGTCATGTTCCATGGGATAGCTTCAGTACCAGGTTCAAGGCCAAGTACTTTGGCATGGTAGCTCGGTATGAGCTTCAGCAGAGATTTATCAGCCTCAAACAGGCTGGTAGGACGGTAGATGGCTATACAACGGAGTTCTGCAGATTGAGTCGGTTTGCACCGACGATGGTAGCTACAGAGCCAGAGAAGGCTATGAGGTTCCAGCAGGGACTTCACTTAGAGATTATGCTGCTGGTCAAGGGGTACGACTACCAGACATTCGATACAGTATTGATGGCGTCTCAGAGGCACGAGCTTACTATTCAAAGGTTATCAGCAAGGACTGGAGGCCAGATCACATACGCAGATTGCGGAAGGAGGAGGAGCAGTACCTCAGATGTCAGCACCAGCACCTGGCGGCCGTATCCGTGATGCAGCACCAGTCACGACAGTTGTGACTGCACCAATTCGACAACAGCAACTGAGACACCAACAACGTCAGGAGGCACCAGTGGGTTGCACTTATTGTGGTAAGGGAGGGCACACTCGGGAAGTGTATCATTCAGCAAATTGGCAGTGCTTGAGGTGTGGAGGTTTAGACCACCATGTTGCTACTTGCCCACAGATACAGAGGCCAGGAGGGCCAGCTCAACAGTTTTTGGCGTTGCCAGCTCCAGAGGTAGCACCATATCAAGGGCCAGCACTAGCAGTAAGGCCATTAACCCAGCGTCCATTACTGACGCAGGCTCAGATGTATCAACAAGTACAACATCAGGTAGGGCAACAGAGGCCGCAACAGCAAGGCCAGGAAAGGCAGCAACAGAGAGTCCAGCAGGGACAGAGAAAAATAGAAATTAGAGTATTAGAGCAGAGGTTGGCCGAAGGCGGTTAGATTGTGGGTAAGTTTTCAATATTATCAATTATAATTCCTTGAGTTCTATATTCGAAGAGTGAAGGAGACTTTCTCGTCTCACTCATCTGCTCTCGTATCATGTGATACGTGATATTTATCATGTGTCTTGATTACGAGAGTACATTTTGGACAGAGTCTCATTCTTGATTAAGTCATTGGTACCGACTTATCTCAAGCGTTGACTCTTGTCCACTTTGGGAGTCAGCGTAGGACCACGAGGATGAATCCCTACTCAACTGACTCGGGAGTCATATTTTATTCGTATCTCTCCGATCACTTTCCTTCTAGGGTATGATTATTGTTTGTGCTTTTACTTAATTGTTCTTTCTTTCGTAATATTTTCATGTGCCATGTGTTGTTTGATAATTGTGCTTGCTATATGTCCTGAGTGTATTTTGTGATCTAAGAGCGCGCTCGACTAGCCTTGTCGAAATTCCGAGGACGAAATTTTTCTAAGGAGGGTAGAGATGTCACTCCCCGTTTCCAGAATACGTAATTTTTTTAATTTTTTCTGTATATGGTATCTGGCACCTGTATCTTGATTGTATGTATCATGTATTTGTAACTGGCCATGGCATGGAACAGTATCTCGTCGCAGATTAGTATGCCACCCCTTGTTCTTGTCTGGTTGTAGGCATGGCTCACTACTTCGATGATAAGATATCTGAACCATGTTGTGGTTATGATTTTATTTAAATAATTTAATTAGTTGTATCATGTAGCATTTAACATGTCATTAGTCATATGGTTTAAAGCATGCTTAAGATTAGGGTTTCTTTGAGTCAACCCAACCTCCATATATATTCTATTCCTCACTCTCTTTCCTCATTCACTCTTTCATTTATTTTCCTCAAACAAACTTTTAGGTAAGTACACCTTGTACCAAATGGAGAGATTCTTGTATTTTTCATTTCTGGATTTTTTCCTTTGATATGATTTGTCTATATTGTTCTTCTCATCATCCTCTACAAGTTTAGTTCTTGGAGTTTTTTTTTATTTTAATGGCTAGTTTTGTGTAGATCTAAGTTTCTAAAACTAGGGTTTTATAGATTTTGTGGTTTTGATCTATCAAACTTCTTTATTTTCAAAAATTACTTGTTCGATGTTGTAGGAAATTCAATTCTACCCAATTTTGGCATTTGAACAGCCGAATTTTGACTTCGTATGAGGAAGTTATGTCATTTTCGTGTTCATGGGATTTTCACACCTTTTGGTGCTGTCGGGACGATGAACAGTACCGTGCGCAGCGTATTCGCTGCCGCGCCGCGTGCTATGCTTGCGCGCAACGTACGCCGTGGGCAATTTTGCTCGCACGCGCAGCGCAACTTGGGCGCCACGTGCGATTTTCTGTCGCGCAACGTGTGTCGTGCTTGCGCTCAACGTGCGCCGTGGACAGTTTTGCTCGCGTGCGCATCGCAACTTGCGCGCCGTGCACGATTTTCTGTCGCACAACGTGCACCGTGCTTGCTCGCAATGTTCACCGTGGGCAGGTTTGTTCGTGCGAGCAGTACAACTTGCGTGCCGCGTGCGATTTTCTGTCGTACAACGTGCGCCGTGGACAGTTTTGCTCGCGCACCAGTGCACAAATCACTCCAAATGACTATTTTTGCCCGTTTGAACTATTTTATTTCTAAATCTTGAAAAACTCAAAACATAAAAGTTGTAGATCTTTGTCTTGGCTTCAAGAATCTTCATGTCTCACTTTAATCAGAATTCATATGTGACTTTTGGTACCTCGCACACCTTTGGTTTGCGCACCTTTTGGTCCGCGCACCTTGCACCTCGCGCACCCTTTGGTTCGTGCACCTTGTATCTTGTGCACCTTTGACCTTAACTTCTGTAAACTCCCTAAATTTTAGATATATTTTAATTAATTTTTGCTTATAAAATTTTACAGTATTTTTAAATTTGGATTTTTTGGTTTTTTCAATAATTTGGTAGCAAAAGCTACATTATATGTATATATTATGTAAATGTTTAAGTTTATTTGCTAAACATTCTGAAAAATATTTTTATCATTTTGAAATATTTTAAAGAAACTTTATTTTTACAGTATCATTTTATAATTTTAAATAGCTTTTATTATGATTTAGCTAATAGTTTCAAGCAAATGTGTATATTGTACTTATTAGTTATTAAAAGGTTTTAGAAATATTTTTATGATTTTAGAAATTTATTTATTATATATCTTTTAGTGTCGGAAAAATATTTTTATCATTTTGAAATATTTTAAAGAAACTTTATTTTTACAGTATCATTTTATAATTTTAAATAGCTTTTATTATGATTTAGCTAATAGTTTCAAGCAAATGTGTATATTGTACTTATTAGTTATTAAAAGGTTTTAGAAATATTTTTACGATTTTAGAAATTTATTTATTAGAAATCTTTTAGTGTATATATATATATATATATATATATATATATAAAGGAAAACTAACCTTGCGGTTACTATTCCCCGCCAGGTTTCCCCGACCCCTCTCTCTCTCTCTCTCTCTCTCTCTCTCTCTGTATATATACAGAGACCGATAGAAGAAAAAAAAAAGAAAAAAAAAGAAAGGAACGAATCTTCAAAACCCTAGCCGACACCTCATCACCATCCCTAACCCCGCGACGAGCATGGTGACCCCCTCCTCCAGCCCTCGCGCCGCCTCGGGTAGCCAACGGCGGCCAACGACGACCTCCGGCACGGCATGGCCTGCTATAAACAAAGTATACTTTGTTTTAATTCCTCGTGAGGTACTCCCCTTCGTAACCAGATTTCTTCCTAAATACTCGCCAATTTTCGATTCCGTAAATTTCTTTAGAAACCCAATATAACCCTCTAGATGTCCCCATGGTTATAATTTTATGGTGTCGAACCATCGGTTCTGAATTTTGACCCCAAGTTGTCAAGAAACTGTCCGAGAATAGTACATTAAAAATAGTCCAAACCCCACTTGGAAGATAGATTTTGAGCAAAACATTAAGACTTTTCGAAAAATAATTGAAGGGAGTTATAGACAACATATACAGCAGTAAAAGCCCTTTTTATAGATTTCGATTTCATTAAGTAGGTGTAGAGTTATTCGATTTCCAAAAATCAACAAAAACTGTTTTCAAAACTTTAAAAATTTAGAAAACTTCCTCGATACGACGTACGTTCCGCCAAACCGGGCGACATGGTCGCGAACCGAAAGTATCGAAAGGTGTGTATCGACTTCGTGGACGTGTGGGCTTTGATGGAATTCAAATTGGTCGCGTGTGCGCGACGAATTTGATGCGTATCCGTCAAAAATCACCGTATCGACCTTTTACAAAGTTCCCAATTACTTTGTGCACGTTCGTCGAATCGAAATAAAACTTGCGCCAGCAGGACCGTATCATTTTTTTGGTCCTGTATACCAAGTTTGATCAAATTCTGATAAAGTCGACTGGAACGCCTATTTGGCGGGCCCGTGACCCGCTCCAACGGACGATTTTGTGCACGGCTCACCGGAATCCAACTTTGGACATACGATTGGGTTCGTCTCCTCAAGTCGGACCCGTAGACATGTAGTTTGATGACTTTAGAGACTGTAGGTTCTAGCACGTATTTTGATGCAAAATGGGTCCAACAGTAGACATCGTTTTAACCCAAAATTACAATTTTGTCCATGTTCCAGAATTAGACTTTTGGATAGACGTTTCCTAGATATATCTTATATTTCGAACGCGTTCGTGGTGTTTATTTCAGCATCTGAGGACGTATGCGGGATTTGGCTTTCATCGCTTCACTATTCTAACAGTTCGAGCTATTGGACGTCGCCTTTTGCACACAACCTCAGGCAAGATATCTTGCCATCTTTATTGTTTATATTTAGTTATATTTTAATATTCAGTTATTATATTCTACTGCACCTTTATTTTTAGTTTATTATTTTTCTTGCTTGTGGACCTAGAGTTAAGAGACCACCGTCAGTAGAGTACATCTCATTAACTTGTCACGATTATACACGAGTTGTGTGAGAGCTGTGAGTAACATGTAGAGGTCACTTGCGTGTTGGTTGATCACCCATGCGCATGCGTAGGAATAACTGTCAATAGATGCATGTTAGAGGACTTGACAGTTATCAGGTGTAAAACAGTGTTGTGGAAGCGACACGTGTTGGTGCGTCGTGGTTACGACGCAAGTATAGTATCATTTGGGGGAGAGGACAGTTACCAGCGTAGGGGCTATATTTATTTTTACGCACATTTATGGGTTGATAGTGACTCGGATGAGCGTTACTTGTTGCCCCGGCCGATAGTGACTCGGATGAGCACTACTTGACGGCCACTCTTTATTACTTGCGTGATCCTATAGCCCCTGCATAGAACGTCGTCCTCAAAGTGCATATCACTTAGACGGTTAGGGATCCAGTTGTGCTGTAGTTTTATGGTGTTTACATTGCAGTTATAATGGCATGTTCTTCCTGTATCTTGTTACGTCCCTCTGAGGACCTGGTGGTTTCTCCAGGTGTGTTTTGTGACTTCCTGCAGGTGCTCTAGTTAAGGCCATGACTTGCGCTCTATTCCATCGAGAGGTTGCTTTTGGATCGTTATTTCCTTCACTCGACCAAATCACTTTCTTTGTATATTTCTTCCCTATTTAAATTAGTTGGTAGTGGATTTGTCTCCGCCCAACATTTTGTACAATGACATTTATAAGTTGATTATATGACATATTTATTAGTAGATGAGATTAGTTTCATGGTTACTATATTTTACAGCTTATGTGTACATACGAGGGTTCCATCTATTGGAGTATACTTCGTATGTATACAGATGGCATGTCCACGTACCTAGTCTCAAGTATTTTGGAACTGGGGTGTTACAACTTCTTGTTCTGGCCTTAGTGTGCCATGAATATCTGAGACTTGCGTGTCCTATGTGACTTTTATGTCACGAGGGGTCCATGTGACTTCCTGACTTGATCGTGTTCCTGACTTGATTATCTGTATACGTGCTGGTACCTGTTCTAAGTGTTTATTAAGATACAATATTAGTATGCACTACGGTGCTATTTAATGAGTGCACTGAGGTGTTGTAATCCCTCTTCCCGAAATTTTGATAATATATTTTTATTTATTTATTTGAATTAGATGGTGAATTTTAGAACTTTTTATATAAATAATTATTTAGTTAATTATTACGGTAGATGACTTTAGCCATAGTGGAGTTTTAGAGTACAAGGTGACTAGAAATCGTGGCACGGATAGTGCGATAGAGTGCTTTGACTAGTGTATTAGCCCTGGTAGAGAAGGCCGAGCCATAGTGATGTCCTAACTAGGAAAACCAGATTTAGGGAACCCGATTGTACCGAACTAGTCCAGATTGGACCCAAAATAAGCCCAAGTCCATGTAGTCATACGGTACGTCCATTGACATTCGTGTTGATGTAATTTGGTATGAGTGTGTTGTATTCCGTTTGAATGATCTAATAATATTTTCGTATTCGTTAATTAAATATTATAAATATTATTATTAGTTGATATTCAATGCTAATTGTATAAAATTGGTCCTTGTACTTTTTGGGATTATTAGACTGCACATAATGGTATATATATACACCATTATTGATTTATTGAATTTAGTTATTATTATTATTATTTTATTGAGGTTATTATTATATAATATTATTTTTTATTATTAGTTATATTATTTTTGTTAATTAAATATTATGATATATGGTCATATTTATATAAATAGACTCTATACTAGGAATAGGTGCTAGTAGGTTTTATTTGAGTTTTATGGAGGTATATATATATATAGGCATAAATATATATTTTAATAATTTATTAATGTATATATATACACATATTATATATAAATATAATAGAGTACATAGGAGTAGGGGACTCGGTCCCAGCCAGGCCAAAGTCCCAGGCCGAGCCCCAACTCTCCCCAACCCGAGAGAAGGGGGTTCCTGACCTCTTTCTTAAATACGCGCATGAGAGACTTTCATCGACAACCAACATAACCCTAACGCCGACCACCACCTCGAGTGCATGCGCCCCGGCCTCCTCCCGATGCGCGCCACCCTCCGCGGCCGCCAGCACGGCGAGGCCGATGGCCATGCACAACAGTGCGCGACAGACCGAAACATGAACGGCAGCGGCAGTAACACCCCCTCAGGTGACGACTTCGAACTCGTTTTTCTTCCTCCGTGGTTGATGAAATCATGAACCGTAAATTCCTATGTATAGACAACCTGACCATCTTCCTATCCTTTCAAAAGGATTTATTTGTGGCCCATCGTTTCGATCAGGAAATCAATGTGAAGTTGCTGAGAATTCTGTTCAAAAACAGAACACAGTGATAGCCTAAAACCCCAACTTAGAAAGAAATTTGTGGCCAACCTATTAACCGTTTTCGAAATCTAATTCAAGACAGGCCTAGACGACATATACAAGATTAAACCCCTTTTTGTAGTTTCTGACTTCGTCAAGTATTTGCAGAGTTATTCGAATCCAAAAATCAAGAAAAACCTTTTTCAAAAATATTAAAAATATTGAAAAACTCTTCGATACGACGTGCGTCCTGCCAATCCGGGCGACGTAGTCGTGAACCGAAAGAATCAAAAGGTGTGTAATAGTTTCGTGGACGTGTGGGCTTTGACGAAATTCAAATTGGTTGCGTGTGCGCGACGAATTTGATACGTATCCGTCGAAATTCACCGTATCGGCCTCTGTGCAAATTTCCCAATTACTTTGTGCACGTTCGTCAGATCGAGACGAAACTTATGCCAACAGAACCGTATCATTTTTTTGGTCCTGTATGCCAAGTTTGGTCTGATTCTGAGACAGTTGATCGGATCGTCGTTTTGCGGGCCCTACGATCCGACTCAACAGACGATTTTGTGCACGACCCGCCGAAATTTAACTTTGGACATACGGTTGGGTTCGTATTATCAAAACGAATCCGTAGACATGTAGTTTGACGACTTTAGAGACCATTGACTCTGGCATGCTTTTCGGTGCAAAGCGGGTCCAACGGCGGACACCGTTTTGACCCAAAATTATCGTTTTGCTCCTGTGTCCAGAATTAGACTTAAGGACAGGCAATTGTAGCTATTTTGACTATTCTAAAAACATTGGTAATGTTTATTTCAGCATCCGGAGACTGTTGTACGAGTTTTGACTATTGTAGCACACTGAATGGTTCAGATTGTCGGTTTTACCAACAAAGGACCACAAGCGAGTACAGTTTATTATTTGTTTTCAGTATTGATCTTTACTATGCATTATTGTTAGTTGATAGGGATGTGATTTCAGTCTTTATGTTGATTTATTTCTTTGTGTCGGGGGAGGTGAAGTACGAACGATGTGTGATCTGACCTTATACCGTGTAGACCGTGATTTATTCTTGTATTATACCGTGTAGACCGTGATTTATTTTTGTATTATACCGTGTAGACCATGATTTATTATTGCTTTATACAATGTAGATCGTGTACATTATACAGTGTAGACCGTGTAACTTTATACAGTGTAGACTGTGTAACTTTATACCGTGTAGATAGTGTAGACCGTGTCGCATAATTGTCCCGAGACCGGTCACATATCAAAGGTACTTCAGTCGATCAGTCGGTGAGTATTTTATTATATTTCATTTTTTGTTCTTAGTATTTAGTTTTATTCTGTCTTTCTTCATTTATTTTATAAATCATATTTCTAAAGGCTAACCTCTGTTATATAGTCATTTTCAATTATTGAAACTGCATTCAGTGAATTATACTCATTCTATTCTTGACTGAAAACCAATATTTTTCAGATTAGCCGTGAATTCACTTAGCATGGGGAGTTACGGGTGTACTTAAAGACGGGAACCTAGAGACTAGCTAGATAGATGAGTTGTAGTCATTCTAATATTTGTACGAGTTATATTTTTTGCAAATGTAAAACTTATAAATATTGTAAATTAAATTAATTTGCGAATGAGCATTATTTGTGACTTGAGCATTGTGGCTACAGCATTCTACCGCCGATACTGCGACGTAGGCTGGCTTGGACACGTCTTGTATCCGAAAAAAGGGTACGGATCGTGACAGGTGTGACTCTGCGTGCTAAGTGATCATTCGTATTATATGTCAATACATGTGTACCTTCCAGCACAGTCATGGTAATTGGTCAGTAATAGTGTCGTGGTATAATGATTGTTGTTTGATGCATTACACTAAGCATGGATCTAGATTTGGGACTCCTTGAGCCGATGTGGATTCATACTTAGGGTACACATACTGTGGTACGACATATAGGAGGATGACCATGTAACCACGATACGTGATTCCAAGATCAAGATAGGGTTAATCTAAGCAACTTAAATCGGTAAAAGAATTGGGAGGGAACAAAATCTCGAGATCGTACGTTACCAGCCACCATAGGCCCTGTCCTAACGTGTCGGGTTGGCCGCCACGGATACGGTTTCATCCGCCTATAGTGGATGACTATATCTGACTCCTACGTGCTATGTGTTATATGTTTCAGCACGGTAGCCTTACAGGGGACCGGTGCATAATCAATGTGCTACGCGTATATGTATATATAATGGATTGGCTAGCCCTTTTTGGATGCGATACGATCTGAGGATTCCTATATATTGTATTACTGGGATAATCCAGACAAATCATAGAAAGCCGTAGGATTGATTGGCCGCTTGTAAGCCGACTTGTTTGTGATATGTTTTCTTCGGTTACCAACTGAAGAACATGGACTATCGTGGTGCGTGGTCCAACCCATGTCCTTGTTTGGTTGTTGGGTTGGGCTATTGTGCTGTGATAGGCTATGGACCGAAGTTGCGATCAGAAGCCCTTCACCTGCCCATGGTTATAGGATATATCTTATCTTGGCACGATATTGGCACCGTTTGTCCTTATTTGGTTGTAAGGATGTCGTATTGTCTCGATGATATGGTATAAGCCTATAACTCTTGAATCAGTTCTTAATTTACTCATTGGGTTTTGTCTTATTCATTATATGCTCCCTTGTGGTACTTGCTATTTGGGGCCTGACCCCGCTGGTTTTGTTTGGCCAGATTTTGTAGCAGCGTCTGAGGATCCAGCCTTCTACTCGAACAATGGCGTATACCAAGAGCATAGGCGCTACGAACCATGAGTGGGTTTCTTCTTAACTATTCTGATATCTTTCATTTTGTACTTGGCATTTAGCCACCGACACCTATTTAGCCGGTTGTTCTGGATATTAGTTTTTTTTTACATAATTGTAATTAAATCAGACTGCCACTGACTACGGTTATGTACCTATGACTCTCGGCACTAGCTTATCATTTTGTATAGCTAGACTCATGATTTATTTTGATAAAACGTCGGGGACGCCTTACTGCTTTGTCTTATATGATCATTATTTACTGCTTCTTGTTTTGATTGATTGAGACATAGATGCTCTGTGAGACCATAGGAGACTTGATTGTAGCATGCACCCCCTTGTCTCTTGACAGCCTCGATCGTCGTATGACGTTTGTATACCTCATATGGTGTAGCTGACCTAGTTACCATCAGTATTCCGGTACTGGGTCATGAAAACTTGTAGGCTTGCCACCAGCATTAAAGATAGTGCAGATTCTACGATTCGATGCATCGACCTGACCTTCATCATTTCTTGATGCTCTACTCCAGTTTGTTCTGATATGAGTATCGAAGTAGATTAAGCAGAAGTTTGAGACCTCCTCAATAATATATGTTTCGCATATCAAAATTTCTACATAAGCCTTATTGTCCACCTTCTTCTTCAGGTGATGTAGATATCTATAAATAATATATTCAATATTAGAAATGTTTGAATAAAATAAGTATTAGTACTAGATAATTAATTTTTTTATACCTCTTAAATGGATACATCCATCGATAATGGCGGGAGCACCGATACGTACTTCGTATGTAAGATGAATCGGCAAATGTTCCAAACTATCATAAAAGTTGAGAAAGTACATTTTCTAACTTGCACAATGTTAATACAATCTTCTCCTCAAGTTCAAATATATGTTGCACCGTTAACTTACTTGAACATAAATCTCTAAAAAATATAGGTAACTCGGCCAACGGACTCCATACTTGAGAAGGAAACATCTCTCTCAAAGCGATAGGAAGTAAATGCTCCTTGAACAGGTGGCAATCATGACTCCTCATCCCTATCAGCTTGCGTTCGTTGAGATCGACACATCTTACAAGATTCGACACGTAACCGTCAGAAAATCTCAACTTTGTAATGTCACTCCCCGATCCCAATATACATATTCTTTCATAAATTCTGTACATGGTATCCCGTATTTAGCATGTGTATAATTCTATTTATTATTATTTAATGGTTGCATGTAGCTTTTAAGCATGTCATTAGCGGAAGGGTTAGAACATGTTTAGATATTAGGGTTTTCTTAAGCCAACCCAACCCCTATTTATATTCTTTTCCTCACTCTCTCTCTCCTCATTCACTCCTCCATTTATTTCCTTCAACCACCATCCTTAGGCAAGTACAACTTGCTCAAAAGTGAGATTTATACATTTTTCATTCTAGATTTTTCCTTTGATATTATTTGTCTATATTGTTCTTCTCTTCATTCTCTACAAGTTTAGTTCTTGGAGTTTTTGATTCTAATGGCTAGTTTTGTGTAGATCTAAGTTTCTAAAACTAGGGTTTTAAGTATTTACATAGTTTTGATCTATCAAACTTAGTTATTTTCGAAAACTAATGGTCCTAGGTTGTGGAAAATTTGATTCTACACAATTTTAACCTTTGAAATGTTAGATTTCGACTTGTTTTGAGAAAGTTATGGCCAAAACAAGATTTGGACATTTTTCTATGTCATCTGCCCTGGTTTTGGCAGGAACGATGAATAGTGCCGCATGCATAGTGCCGAGCCACAAATGGGAGTGCTGCATAGTGCTGCATAGTGCCGAACCGTAGATGGATGTGCTGCATAGTGCCACATAGTGCTGCATAGTGCCGAGCCACAGATGGAAGTGCCGTATAGTACCGCATAGTACCGAGCCGCAGATGGAAGTGATGCATAGTACCGTATAGTGCCGAGTCGCAGATGGAAGTACTGTATAGTGTCGCATAGTGCTGCATAGTATCGAGCCGCAGATGGATGTGCTGTATAGTGCCGTATAGTGCCGCATAGTGCCAAGCCACAGATGGAAGTGCTGCATAGTACCGAGCCGCAGATGAAAGTGCCGCATAGTGCCGCATAGTGCCGAGCCGTAGATAGAAGTGCTGCATAGTACCGCATAGTGCCGAGCCACAGATGGAAGTGTTGTATAGTGCCGTATAGTGTCGCATAGTGCTGAGCCGCAGATGGGAGTGCTTCATAGTGCCGCATAGTACCTATTTTGGCTGTTTTTGGCTGTTTTATGCCCCTTTTGGCTGAATTGTGGCCAGAATTTCTCCAAACTCCCAACATAAAAGTTGTAGATTTTTGTCTTGGCTTCAAGAATCTTCAGGTTTCACTATAACTAGAATTCGTATGTGACTTTGGCACCTTGTGCACCTTGCTTCTTGTGCACCTTTTACCTTGCACATTGTCCGTGCACCGTTAGGGCCACTTCATGACTTGTGAGCACTTCATACCCTAAGTGCATAGTACCTTCTTGTTCTATTTTCTCTTGTGTCTTGGTCCTCATTCCTGATCTGACTCCTATGCGTATGCTGGATAACCCTATATGTGTACTAAGGTACAATCTATGTGAGCACCGATGTGCTATCCTAAGTGCTAAGTGTTCCTATGTGATACCTGTCAGTACCTCCAAGAGTTCAGCATTTACATAGTGATTGGTCAGTACCAATGATGTGGTATGTGGTGTGTTGTATTACACCAAGAAGGGGGTACATATGTATGACTCTATGAGCCAGTACGGATCCCTTCTTGGGGTACTCGTACAATGTACGACATCTAGGGGAGTGAGCATGTGACCACGATATGTGAACTCCGAGGATAACCTAGGGATTAACTAGGCAACTAACTTGGTAGATGCATTGTGTGGGAAGAATCCCTAGATCGTGCCATACTAGCCACCCTAGGCCCAGTCCTGACGTGTCGGGTTGGCCGCCACGGATATGGTTTCACTCGCCTATAGCGGATGGCTATATCCGACTCCTACGAGCTATGTGTTATATGTTTTAGCGCGGTAGCCCTCCGGGGGACCGGTGCATAATCAATGTGCTATATGTCTTATGGTTTGGCTAGCCCTGCTGGGTTGACACGATCTGAGGATTCCTTTTAATCAGTATCGCGGGGATAACTCCGCCAAATATAGAAAGTCACATGAATGAATGGCTGCTTGAAAAATGACTTGAGTGTGCCTTGTAACTTCCGTTAGTAGCCGAGGGACATGGACTGTCATGGTACGGGGTCCAACCCATGTCCTTGTTTGGTTGTTGGGTTGGGCTATCGTGCTAGGACAGGCTGTGGACCGAGGTTACGACCGGAAGCTTTTACTATTACTAGTATTATTATTTTGTGCTTAGATTTTATCTCACTCTTTTGTGCTTCCTTGTGGTACTTGCTATTCGGGGCTGACCCCGCTGGTTTTGTTTGGCCAGATCTCGTAGCAGCGCCTGAGGATCCAAACTTCCTTCCCGACGTCAATGGTGCATACTAGGAGCATGGCTGGCGGGGTACTCGAGTGGGTTTCTTCTCCACCACTCTAGTATCTTTATTTATGTTCTGGCGTTTAGCCACCGACACCTGTTTAGCCGGCTAATCTGGATATTTTGTCTTCATATAATTTGTAATTAAATCAGACTGTAGCTGAATACAATTGTGTACCTATGACTCTCTGGGCTAGCTAACTTATAAAGCTAGATCCCCATGATCATTTTGATGATGTGTCGGGGATGCCTTACTGCTTTATCTTATATGATCATTATTTACTGCTTCTTGTTTGATTGATTGAGACCTAGATGCTCTGTGAGACCATAGGAGACTTGATTATAGCATGCACCCCCTTGTCTGTTGACAGCTACGATCGTCGTATGACGTTTATATACCTCATATGGAGTAGCTGGCCTAGTCTGTCTCCGTATTTCGGTACTGGGGCATGACAAGATTTTATTGGTGGCCCATGCAGGTCTGATTTTCAGGCTTGTGGGGTGTTATTATTATAGGAGTCTCAATCAAAATTTATTTTCTTTGAATCTCTTGCCTCGATTTCTCTTCCCTCACCTTGATTGATAACTTGAATTGCATCCTCGAATCTTCCTTGTCCTGTCATTTGATATCATGTATCTGTCCCTATAGGGGTGCTTCGTTCTCAGTAGCTGGTGAGGCCAACATGGAGGAACGTCCAGTAGAGCATAGCTCGACGGGGCAGCAGTCGGAAAGAATACCATCTTCTGACCAGATCCGAGTGGAAGTGATATCAGAGCCAGTGGAACCGCAGGTTCTAGAAACTCCTGTACCCCCAGCGGTGTCGACAACGACGACAGTGCCTGATGCTGCAACACTCCTGGAGGTCATCCGGGGATTCCTGGCCACTCAGCAGCGTCAGATGGCAGCCCATCAACAACAGCAGACCCAGCAACAGGAACAGAATGTGCTACTGAATCAAGGGTTACAATTAGCCCTTGAGAGAAGTGTCAAAAATGATTCGGAGGCATCGGGAAGGTTTTGTCGACTCAACCCGAGCACGGAGGACACCATCACAGCGGATGCATGGCTTCAGGATACTGAGGCCATATTGACTGCAGCTAAGGTTCCCGCAGAAGAGAAGGTTGACCAGGTCAGACTGTTACTTCAGGATCTCGCCCGCGACTGGTGGGCATCGGAAGAGGTTGGAATGAGACATCATGTTCCTTGGGATAGCTTCAGTACCAGATTCAAGGCCAAGTACTTTGGCGTGGTAGTGCGGTATGAGCTACAACAGAGGTTTATCAGTCTCAAGCAGGCTGGTAAGACGGTAGATGGATATGCAGTGGAGTTCTGCAGACTGAGTCGGTTTGCACCAACGATGGTGGCTACAGAGCCAGAGAAGGCGATAAGATTCCAGCAAGGACTTCATTTGGAGATTCTACAGCTAGTAGAAGGGTACGACTATCAGACTTTTGATGCCGTTTTAACGGCTGCTCGGAGGCATGAACTCCCCCAACAAAGGTTGGTGACAAGACATGGGGGCCAGAAGAGGTCCCATCCCCAGAGTAGGGGCGGAGGAGCAGTGCAGCAAACATCGGCCCCAGCATCCGGCATCCGTATTAATGAGTCAGAAGCGCCATGGAGGACGGCGGTATCAGAGATAACAGCACCAGTCCGACATCAGCAGCAGAGAAACCAGCAGCAGCGCCAGGGGCGCCCATTGGATGTACTTACTGCGGTAAGGGAGGGCACACTAGGGATGTGTGTCGTTCAGCTAACGGATTGTGCATGAGGTGTGGCAGTCCGGACCACAGGATTGCCAATTATCATATGATGCAGAGGTCAGGAGGGCTAGTTCAGCAGTTTCCGGCGTTGCCAGCTCCGGGGGCAGCACCGAACAGAAGACCGGCATTGGCCGTAAGGCCGCTAGCCCAGCGTCTACCGACGCAGGCTCAGATGTTTCGCCAGGCGCAAAACCAGGAAGGCCCGTAGAGGCCGCAGCGATAGCATGGTCGAGGAAGGCAGCATGAGGGAGCACAGCAAGGCCAGGGCCAGGCCTTTACCTTATCACTGGAGGATGCACTAGCTTCAGGCGACATGGTTGCAGGTAATATTTCTGTTACCTTTTTTCCTGCAGTAGCATTGTTTGATTCGGGGGCTACCCACTCTTTTATATCTGCACGATTTGTGACACGTATTGGATTGGAGTTCGAGGCATTGCCAGAGAGGATGAATATACTCACTAGTAATGGGCTCGTAGGAGTTAGCAGAGTGTGCCTAGCGTGTCCGATCGTAGTGAGTGGGCGATTATTGCCCGCATCTTTGATTGAGTTCCCTATGGGAAACTTTGATGTTGTCCTAGGCATGGACTGGTTGAGAGACAGTCATGCGACGATAGATTATCGGGAAGGTAGGGTAGTATTTAATGTACCTGGCGTTGAGGAGTTCGTCTTTGTCCGATCATTGGAGGATCGACCCAAAGGCATCGTTGCAGAAGCAATGGCAGAGCAGAAACAGATTCCAAGAGTGGTCAGAGAGTTTTTTGATGTATTTCCAGATGAGCTTCCAGGTTTACCACTAGTGAGAGGTGTGGAGTTTTGCATTGAGCTGAATCCTGGAACGGAGCCTAAAGTCGGCAGAGTTTACAGGATGTCGCAGTCAGAGTTGGACAAGTTGTACCAGCATGAAGAAGAACTGAAGGCAAAGCAGTTTATCCGAGACAGCGAATCGCCCTGGGCAGCACCGGTGATTTTAGTACCCAAGAAGGATGGATCGACGCGAATGTGCATTAATTACCGGCAGTTGAATACAGTAACAGTGAAGAACAAGTATCCGTTATCCAGGATTGATGACTTGTTTGATCAATTGAGTAAGGCCTGCATCTCTAAGATTGATCTTTGATCTGGATATTATCAAGTGAGGGTCCGGGAGCAGGATATACCTAAGACAGCATTTAGATCGCGGTATAGGCATTATGAGTTTCTGGTGATGCCATTTGGACTGACTAATACCCCAGCCGTATTTATGGACTTGATGAACCACATCTTTCTACCCTATTTGGATAAGTTTGTAGTAGTGTTTATAGATGACATCCTCGTTTATTCCAGTAGTGAAGAAGAACATGAGAAACATCTTCGGACAGTTTTACAGACCTTGAGGGAGCATCAACTTTATGCAAAGCTTAGTAAATGTGAGTTTTGGTTGGATCGTATTTCGTTTCTAGGACATATTATTTCTGGAGCAGGAGTGTCAGTAGATCCGAAGAAGGTTGAGGCAGTAGAGAATTGGCCAGTTCCGAAGACGGTAGCAGAAGTGCGTAGTTTTTTAGGATTGGCAGGTTATTATCGGAGGTTCGTGGCAGATTTTGCCAGGATTTCGGCACCCTTGACGCATTTGACGCATAAGGATGTAGAGTTTGTTTGGTCAGCAGAATGTCAGACATCATTTGAAGAGTTGAAAAAGAGATTAATCTCAGCCCCGATCTTGACACTTCCAGTAGGATCGGGAGGGTTTACAGTGTATTGTGACGCATCCGGGAAGGGACTTGGGTGTGTATTGATGCAGCATGGTAGGGTGATAGCATATGCATCTCGACAGCTTCGGGACCATGAGAAGAACTATCTGATCCACGACCTGAAATTAGCAGCAGTAGTGTTCTCGCTTAAGTTATGGAGGCACTATTTATATGGGGATCGAGTGGAGATTTACACTGATCATAAGAGCTTAAAGTATGTATTTACCCAGAGGGACCTGAACATGAGACAGAGAAGATGGTTGGAATTACTGAAGGACTTTGATGTAAATCTTCAGTATCATCCAGGCAAGGCGAATGTGGTGGCAGATGCCTTGAGCAGGAGAGGTGGTGCATTCGTTTTAACCTCGCAGAGACATATTTTGGAAGACCTTCAGGAAATGGGAATTAAAGTGATCTTGCCACAAGATACAGGAGTTATGGCCAGTTTGTAGATTCAGTCTACTTTAGTAGAGAGGATCAGAGCAGCCCAGGCAGAGGATCCGCGGATCCAGAAGCTTCGATCAGAGTGTGAGTCAGGTCTCAGAAAGGAGTTAGTAATCCATAAGGATGGTACACTTAGGTTCGAAAACCGTCTTTGTGTACCAGGTGGAGACCTTCGACAAGAAGTTATGTCAGAGGCTCATAGTTCTCCTTATTCCATTCATCCCGGAGGCACAAAGATGTACCAAGATATAAAGTAACACTTTTGGTAGAATGGCATGAAGAGGGAGATAGCGAGGTTTGTATCCAGATGTTTGGTATGTCAGCAAGTGAAGGCAGAGCAGCAGAGACCAGCAGGATTGTTACCGCCGCTTCCTATTCCGGAGTGGAAGTAGAAGCACATCACGATGGACTTTGTGACCGGTTTACCTAGATCTCCGACCGATCGAAACGCAGTTTGGATAATCGTGGATCGGCTCACGAAGGTTGCTCATTTTCTTCCTTTCAGAGTAGGGCAGTCTACTGAGCAGCTGGCAGAAACGTATATGAAGCAGATTGTAAGGCAGCATAGTATTCCAGTCAGCATAGTATCAGATCGAGACACACGGTTCACCTCTCACTTTTGGCGGAGTTTGCATCAAAGTTTGGGTACCAAGTTAAGGTTCAGTACAGCCTATAATCCGCAGACGGACGGACAGTCAGAGAGAACCATTCAGAACTTGGAAGATATGTTACGGGCTTGTACTTTGGACTTCGGCGGAACTTGGAAAGATCATCTTCATTTAGTAGAGTTTTCTTACAACAACAGTCATTAGGCAAGTATCCGGATGGCACCGTTCGAAGCATTATATGGAAGAAAATGTAGGTCCCCTCTGGCATGGGACGATGTGGGAAAACGAAAGTTGTTGGGACCAGAGATGATCACGCAGACAGTGGAGACAGTCAAGTTGATCAGAGAGCGGCTTCGAGTCGCGCAGGACAGACAAAGACACTGGGAGGATGAACATCGTAGGCCTCTAGAGTTTGGTGTTGGTGACCAAGTTTTTCTGCGGATTTCGCCTACTCGGGGTGTCATTAGATTTGGAACCCGAGGAAAGCTTAGTCCATGATTCGTTGGTCCTTTTGAGATTCTCGCTCGGGTAGGCGATGTTGTTTATCGGCTTGCCCTTCCTCCCACGCTATCTGGCATACATGATGTGTTTCATGTATCTCAGTTGCGTGGGTATGTCCCGGATCTGAGTCATGTCCTCGACCATTCAGAGTTAGTCGTTGGTACCGACCTAACTTACGTGAAATAACCCGTGTCCATTTTGGACCGGCGAGAGAAGGTGCTCAAGAACCGGACTATTAGCCTTGTCCGTGTCGCTTGGGGCCATCACTCTCCGGGAGAGTCAACCTGGGAGCGCGAGGACGAAATTAGATCTCGGTATCCGTACTTGTTCGACTCAGAAGGTATGTTTTTCCTCATGCCTTGGTAATATGTCTACATGCATGTTTTGTACCATTTTGAAATATATGATCAATGACTGCTAATGATAGGTTGCTTGCGTAGATTGTAATTGTATCTTGCTTGCCCGAATTTCTCTATCTTGTCTTGGCAGAAATTTCGAGGACGGAATTTTTCTAAGGAGGATAGAGATGTCACTCTCTGATCCCGATATACGTATTCTTTCATAAATTCTGTACATGGTATCCCGTATTTAGCATGTATATAATTCTATTTATTATTATTTAATGGTTGCATGTAGCTTTTAAGCATGTCATTAGCGGAAGGGTTAGAGCATGTTTAGAGATTAGGGTTTTCTTAAGCCAACCCAACCCCTATTTATATTCTCTTCCTCACTCTCTCTCCTCATTCACTCCTCCATTTATTTCTCTCAACCACCAACCTTAGGCAAGTACAACTTGCTCAAAAGTAGAGATTTATGCATTTTTCATTCTAGATTTTTTTTTCTTTGATATTATTTGTCTATATTGTTCTTCTCTTCATTCTCTACAAATTTAGTTCTTAGAGTTTTTGATTCTAATGACTAGTTTTGTGTAGATCTAAGTTTCTAAAACTAGGGTTTTAAGTATTTACATGGTTTTGATCTATCAAACTTGGTTATTTTTGAAAACTAATGGTCCTAGGTTGTGAGAAATTTGATTCTACACAATTTTGACCTTTGAAAAGTTAGATTTCGACTTGTTTTGAGAAAGTTATGGCCAAAACAAGATTTAGACATTTTTCTATGTCATCTGCCCTGGTTTTGGCAGGGACGATGAATAGTGCCACATGCATAGTGCCGAACCGCAGATGGGAGTGCTGTATAGTACCGTATAGTGTCGAGCCGCAGATGGAAGTACCGTATAGTGCCGAGCCGCAGATGGAAGTACCGCATAGTGTCGAGCCGCAGATGAAAGTGCTGCATAGTGCCGTATAGTGTCGAGCCGCAGATGGAAGTGCTGCATAGTACTGCATAGTGCCGAGCCGCAGATGGATGTGCTGCATAGTGCCGCATAGTGCCGAGCCGCAGATGGAAGTGCTGCATAGTGCCGCATAGTACCGAGTCGCAGATGAAAGTGCTGCATAGTGCCGCATAGTGCCGCATAGTGCCGAACCGCAGATGGAAGTGCTGCATAGTGCCGTATAGTACCGAGCCACAGATAGAAGTGCCGCATAGTGCCGAGCCGCAGATGAAAGTGCTGCATAGTACCGCATAGTGTCGAGCCGCAGATAGAAGTGCTGCATAGTGCCGCATAGTGTCGCATAGTGCCGAACCGCAGATGGAAGTGCTGTATAGTGCCGTATAGTGCCTATTTTGGCAGTTTTATGCCCCTTTTGGTTGAATTGTGGCCAGAATTTCTCCAAACTCCCAACATAAAAGTTGTAGATCTTTGTCTTGGCTTCAAGAATCTTCAGGTCTCACTATAACCAGAATTCATATGTGACTTTGGCACCTTGTGTACCTTGCTCCTTGTGCACCTTTTACCTTGCACATTGTCCGTACGTCGTTAGGGCCACTTCATGACTTGCGAGCACTTCATACCCTAAGTGCATAGTACCTTCTTATTCTATTTCCTCTTGTGTCTTGGTCCTCATTCCTGATCTGACTCCGATGCGTATGCTGGATAACCCTATGTGTGTACTAAGGTACAATCTATGTGAGCACCGATGTGCTATTCTAAGTGCTAAGTGTTCCTATGTGATACCTGTCAGTGCCTCCAAGAGTTCAACATTTACATAGCGATTGGTCAGTAGCAATGATGTGGTATGTGGTGTGTTGCATTACACCAAGAAGGGGGTACATATGTATGACTCTATGAGCCAGTACGGATCCCTTCTTGGGGTACTCGTACAATGTACGACATCTAGGGGAGTGAGCATGTGACCACGACATGTGAACTCCGAGGATAACCTAGGGATTAACTAGGTAACTAACTTGGTAGATGCATTGGATGGGAAGAATCCCGAGATCGTGCCATACTAGCCACCCCAGGCCCAGTCCTGACGTGTCGGGTTGGCCGCCACGGATATGGTTTCACTCGCCTATAGCGGATGGCTATATCCGACTCCTACGAGCTATGTGTTATATGTTTTAGCATGGTAGCCCTCCGGGGGACCGGTGCATAATCAATGTGCTATATGTCTTATGGTTTGGCTAGCCCTGCTGGGTTGACACGATCTGAGGATTCCTTTTAATCAGTATCGCGGGGATAACTCCGCCAAATATAGAAAGCCGCATGAATGAATGGCCGCTTGAAAAATGACTTGACTGTGCCTTGTAACTTTCGTTAGTAGCCGAGGGACATGGACTGTCATGGTGCGGGGTCCAACCCATGTCCTTGTTTGGTTGTTGGGTTGGGCTATCGTGCTAGGACAGGCTGTGGACCGAGGTTACGATCGGAAGTTTTACTATTACTAGTATTATTATTTTATGCTTGGGTTTTATCTCACTCTTTTGTGCTTCCTTGTGGTACTTGCTATTCGGGACTGACCCCACTGGTTTTGTTTGGCTAGATCTCGTAGCAGCGCCTGAGGATCCAAACTTCCTCTCCGACGTCAATGGTGCATACTAGGAGCATGGCTGGCGGGGGACTCGAGTGGGTTTCTTTTCTACCACTCTAGTATCTTTACTTATGTTCTGGCGTTTAGCCACCGGCACCTGTTTAGCCGGCTAATCTGGATATTTTGTCTTTACATAATTTGTAATTAAATCAGACTGCAGCTGAATACAATTATGTACCTATGACTCTCTGGGCTAGCTAACTTATAAAGCTAGATTCCCATGATCATTTTGATAATGCGTCGGGGATGCCTTACTGCTTTATCTTATATGATCATTATTTATTGCTTCTTGTTTGATTGATTGAGACCTAGATGCTCTGTGAGACCATAGGAGACTTGATTGTAGCATGCACCCCCTTGTCTCTTGACAGCCACGATTGCCGTATGACGTTTATATACCTCATATGGAGTAGCTGGCCTAGTCCGTCTCCATATTTCGGTACTGGGGCATGACATGTAATTCAATTGCATATTATCAATTTATCATTCCTACTCAGTGTAAATGGTGCTGAGGGCTTGACCGAGTTACCATTGGTTCTTTGTGTTAGATGTAACTTTGGACGCCTACAAATAATTTTCAAGTCCTTTCTTGCTTTGGGATTGTCTTTCATTTTTTCCTTGATATCCATCACCGTATTGAAGATGTTGTCGAATACATTTTTCTCAATATGTATGACATCAAGATTGTGTCTTATGAGATTGTCCTTCCAATAAGGTAAGTCCCAAAAGATATTCCGCTTTGTCCAATTATGGCTATGTCCGAATCCTTCTAAGTGATGGCCCGATCTCGGATCTTTCTTTACAGTCGACAAATCCTCTACCTCTATCCAAACGATATCTCCAGTCAATCTCAACAGGAGAGGAGTTAGTTCCTGTTTACCAGCTCTAAGGCATCCCTGTTCCTTCTTCATGGATGCGACATAGGAAGGAACTGATGATGACAATAAAAAAAGAGCTTTTTCTCTATTCTGAAAGCGGAATACCTTACTCTTTTCTATACATATCGAACAAGACATAATACCATGAGTACTCCATCCATATAATATTTTGTATGCTGGAAAGTCATTGATGGTCCACATCAACATCGCTCTCATCTGAAAGTTTTGCTTCATCGATATATCATACGTCTGAACGCCGAACTGCCACAATTGTTTCAACTCGTCCACCAACGGCTGCAAGTAGATATCGATGTTCTTCTTCAGATTTTTTGGACCGGATATGATAAGTGTCAAGAACATATAAGGAGTCTTCATGCACATCCACGGTGGTAGATTGTAAGGGGTGAAAATCATCGGCAAACAAGAGTACTGAGCTCCCGACTGTCCGAAAGGAGTGAATCCATCAGAACATAAAGCCAGCCGAACATTCCTGGGCTCTGCAACAAATCCAGGATGACATCGATCAAAATGCTTCCATGCCTTTCCATCGAATGGATGAGATAATTCTTCTTCATCCAGCTTCCGCTCTTTGCTATGCCATGTCATGTGTTCTGCAGTATTCGAGGACATATACATCCTCTGTAGCCTCTTTGTGATCGGCAAAAACTATATATATTTGTAGGGGTGCAACCTTGCTCATGCAGTTGATTTTTCTTTGCCCCGAATGGGCTTGTACCGGTCCTCGTGACAAAAAATGCATATGTCTTTATCATTGTTCTTCTTGTAGTACAATATGCATCCGTTTCAGCAATAATCTATCTTTTCATAGCCTAATCCGAGTTTATGTATCATCATCTTTGACTTGTAAAAGTTTTCTGGCAAGTCATTTGCTCCTTTTGGCAGCAACTCTCTAACAAACTGAATTATTCGGTCATAGCATTCCTGCGGTAAGTTAAAATCAGACTTGAGGTTTAACAGCTGCATCACCACCGACAGGACATAATGAGAATCACAACCCGCGTATAACGGAGTATCGACATGGCTGAACATATCGTAGAACTCGTTTGCAGCAGGATTCAGATCCTCCGGATCATAACTTGGACCGGCACAAGCCGCATCAAATACCAACTCACATGCCAAATTTCAATGTCGATATTGGAAGTGATCTCCAAGAGTGGACTCTCCCACCTCCGTATTGAAGGATGACTGATATTACGGAACCAAAGGTTCTCCTTGAGTTGTCCACTCGTTGTAGTTCAGTACAAAATCCTTCTTGTAGAGGTGCTCTCTTACGAGATCTATCTCTTTGAATGGTATATTACGACAATTGACACAAGGGCACTTTATGATCCTTCCATCCATGAAATAAGGTTGGCTACTATCGTATCTCAGAAATTTCTCGACGTCCGTCTTGAAATCATCCGTCAAACCAATCTTGCTCTCATGTCCCCGATTGTACATCCATTAACGATCAACTAAGTATCGACTCATTATTCAAACCAATTCTGCACCAAGTACCATATATGTTGTAAATACAAGTAAAAATTAATTTAGTACCTAATTGTAACAACCAAGGTTAACAGTATCAGTATCAAAATTGGTATCAGACCATTCCTCTGAGTATCGATATCAAAATCAGTATCAGACCATTCCTATGAGTATCGAAATCGATAATATCGACCATTCCTATGAGTATCGATATCGAAATTGGTATCAGACCATATGAGTATCGATATCGAAATCGGTAATATCGACCATTTCTATGAGTATCGATATCAAAATCGGTAATATTGACCATTCCTATGAGTTTCGATATCGAAATTGGTATCAGACCATTCCTATGAGTATCGATATCAAAATCGATGATATCGAACTCGGTATCATGTCATTCCTATCGAGAAAGAATCTAGAGAGAGAGAGAGTGTATGAAGCTCTGTTTCACGTTTGGTTCTACATTTTGCTCTGGTAGAGGAAGCCATGAGATTCTGAGAATGAAGAAAGAAGATGTTTTGAATATGAAGCTCTGCTTCACGTTTGGTTCTTATTAGTTTCGGCCATATCAGATTAGTATCGGCCTATTAGTTTGGTATCGACCGTATAGGATTGCTATTGGCCTTATCGAATTGGTATCGTCCTATCCGATATGTATCGGCCGTATAGGATTGGTATTGGCCATATAGGATTGGTATTGGCCTTATCGGATTAGTATCGGACGTATCATATCTGTATCGGCCGTATCCTTATATTATAGCATTGACAACCCTATAAACCTAGAATTAAATAATATTTTGAATAATAATCGGATATCATAATCCAATATTAACGGATTCGATATCTTAATGTCCGAAAATATTCGGATATCCGATTCCAATTTCACGAATTTCGAATAATTTATGAAAACCCAAAATCCTAGCTATTCCCATGAATCCAAAATCCTAGCTCCATTGTGTTCGTGTCCGTGTCCAAAACCCTAGCTAATGTTTACATATGTATCTTCAACCGTGTCCAAAATCCAAAATATAAAAATATTAATAAAAATATACAGAGGGGGTTTACCGAAGATGAAGGAGGATGGGGGCATGCAGAGAGTGGGTCTGACCAGAGCACCGGGGTTGGGGGCGGTAGAGGGGGGCTGGAGGGGGGTAGTGGAGGCTGTAGAGGGGGGGGGGAGAGGGGGTCGAGGAGAGGGGCGGTGAGGGGGGCGGAGAGGGGCGCGGAGAGGGGTACTGTAGAGGAGAGGGGACGGAGAGGGGGCGGAGAGGGAGAGTGTAGAGGGGGCACGGAGAGGGGGAGAAGAGTCGCCGTCGGCCGCCGAGCTCGGAGAGGCGTCGCCGCACCATCGCCGCAGAGGGGTCGCCGCAGTCGTCGGGGAGGAGAAAAGTTTGGGAGAAAATGAAAACTTACGTAAAAAATTGAGAATGGATAACAAAGGGTTACTGTCACACTTTTACTCGTGGCTATTTCCGTCGCTAAGTAGTCGGTATATATCTAGCGACGAATTGTTGACGAAATTAGCGACGTAAATTAATATTGTATTTTACATATGATATTAGTTGCTAAGTTGTCACTAATCTGTCGCTATTTAGCGACTGATTTACTGTTGTCGGTAATATCAGTCGCTAAAATACAATATTTTTGTAGTGGATAGAGGGAGGGACCGCGGTTTAATTCGCAGTGCCACGTGTCCCCTCATCATTGGTCGGAACCAAATGGCCCACGTTACCAGGGTCTGGACGTGTGGACCCTCGGTCCCGACCAATGAAGGGGGACATGTGGCTCCGCGGTTTAAACCACGTCCCCCCTCGGTCTGAGAAGACTTTTTCTATTCCAATTCCCTCCATCCGTGAGATACGATACTCTAACTCTCTATTTCCGCTCTATACTCTTCTAAAAATGGAAAATATAACTTTGCATAAAGGTACTTAACTTTGGAACTAAACATGCACAAAATGAGTAACTCGAACGAAAAAAATTATGTAAATAAGGATCAATTTTGATACATTGTTTCGTAGAGAAATAAAATAAGATGAAATATTATGCTTATACAACGGACTCTTTAGATAACAGAAGTGGAAAAAGAAGTGAGAAAGTTCATATATATAAAAGGTAGAAAAGTTTTTTTATGTGAATTTGACTTTCATCTTAGTTCATGTTTGAAAATTCGAGTTTCAATGTTTGAATATGGCATATTTTATATTTTAAAGTGATCAAATTAATTATTTAGTATTTGAATGTCTACATATCAAGATGTTGCAAAGTAAAAAAGTAAATTATAATAATAGAAAAACTAATTAATTATCTAACATAATCGGTAGTGTTTATTAATACTAATTATTTAAATTTTAAATTTAATTATATCATAAAAAAATTATTAAGTAATTATAATGTACTAAATAATATTGATGTATTATATTTTGGAGTATTCTTGATATGTTTGATACGTTTCGGGTATACATCCATGGCATGTCTCCGAACTTTTGAATGTAATTCCTTCCTAGCTTATTATTTAACGACATACCCATATTTGACAGTCCATCAAAAATCAACATTAATATTTTGTAGTATCTTAACTTATTGCAAAATAATATTTAGCTAAATTGATTATTAAATTTTATTACTATTATTTCACTTACTAAAATTTAATTAGTTTTTATTAACAAAATTGATAACCTGTAATATAAAAAAAGGTTCATGGTGCTGGCTACTTCATGTCCAAATCCTTACCAATGGATGTGGAATAAGGATCAATTTACAACAACATTCCTTGACATGAACTGCACTTTAATGTGTAATGTCACTTCTTATCCCCCACTTTCTTCATTCAAACAACAAAAGTGGGAGGAGGATGAGTTAATTAGATGTAATCCTCTATGATTTGTACACATTTTGGTAAATATTTTCGTTGTTTTAAAAACAAAGAACATTTTCTGGTTTATAGAGTTAATTAGTTGTACCCCCTGGTGCATAGAAGAAAGTGAGTGAAAAATTAGGTATCCAAGATGGTGTTCTTTGTTTTTAAAACAACGAAGACAGTTATCAAAATGCGTACAAACCATAGAGAAGTATTTATAAATAATCCGAGGAGGATACCGTATATGCAAAAAAAAAAAAACCCAACTTTCATGTGTTCATGTGCATATGTAGCATTCAAATAGTCTAATAAAGTAACAAAAGTTGTACAAAAATTGATAAAAGAAACATGTGCAACAACAACCTCTAGATTGTACCATTGAAGGATAAAATAACTTGAATTGGAAGATAGAAAGAGAGATATTTTGCTAATATAACGTAAAAGTGGTTAAGTTGACATTTTGAGAATATTCCCACGGTCAATTTAGATTGCCACACAACAAGAAGACGAACAAACTTTTATCCCAAATATTCAGAGTGAGTATTTGATTCATTTTCTTTCATTCAATTTTGTTATTCAAAAATATTTTTGGAAATACTCATTTCTTATCACTTATAATTTATAGATAATCTTTTGACCAAAATGTTTCTGAATTTAGTACTGGTGCAATGATGCAAATCCAATAAAAACTAAATACATGGTTAAAAAACCATCTTAAAAATTAGCCACACATAAGAACTAGTCAAACAAAAATTAAAAAAAAAAATGTGTCCAAAGAAATAGAAATGGAGGGAGGGATGCATTGACATACATATAAACATAGAGAGGAGAAGGAAAAGGAAAAGGAAACGAAAAGAAAGAGAGTTTGTTTGATGTTAGGAGAGAGGACTCTTTCTCTCTCTTCACAATCCTCAAAGGAGGCTCCTTTTTCTATCAAGAACCAAACTTTTCCTTCACAAACCACAGAAAAGCTCAGGTTTGATCAGCATTCTCCGGCGACGGAGCCTCCACTCGATCCCCCATAGGTATAATCTCTCTCTCTCTCTCTCTCTCTCTCTCTCTCTATATATATATATATATATATATATATATATATATACGCACACTTTCTCTCTCTAGAAAAAAAAAAAAAAAAAACTAAGCACAACAACTCATTCTTGCTCTTCTTCATGTGAGCATTATTGAGCAAGAATTGGCAAAGAATGGGGAGGTGTGCACTATACTCCAATGGCGGGACCATCGAAACGTGGAAGAAAGATCCAAAGTTTGCACAAAAAAATGTGATTTTTTAACGACCCATAACCCCTAATTCGTCGAAACCCCGAAAACAAATCATGCCATGTGCTAAAAGATGTCATCTTTTTCAACTTCCAAATGTTTGTTGTGTGCCCATCTCCCAACTACCAACTACAGCTACTCCTCCCCGACCCCTTTGTTTTTTTTGTTTTTGGTCTGTTCTTCTTAGCGTGAACTAATTGATGGTTGCATGGCTTAGTTGATGTAGAGGAGGAGATGGGTTCGATCGCCGGAGACGACGTGGGGGGAGGGAAGGAGGAGAGGATATTTGTGTCGGTGAGGGTGCGGCCGCTGAACGAGAGGGAGCTGGAGAGGAGCGACGTGTCGGACTGGGAGTGCATCAATGCGGACACCATCATCTTCAAGAACAGCCTACCGGAACGGTCCATGTTCCCCACCGCCTACACGTTCGGTGAGCTGGCTCGATAAGTCATCCTATTCTTAGCAATTGTGTTTTACATGCGCATTTTATGATTTTTCCTACTTTTTATTTGTCTCTACGTTGCACTGACACAAAACAATTGGACATAACGATACAGACACGTCATAGGTTTTGATGTGTCCTGGTGTATTTTCGAGTCTCTCGTGCCTGATAGTTGATACATGTACGTGTCTCCATATATACTTTGGTGAGAGAATTTTATATGAAAAGTTCTAGATTTTTTTTTTTCTTTGTAAATTATGATCTATTTGTTTCAGATATATATATTTGTCATGGGCTGAAAGTCCTTTTCTATGCAATTGTTCACATTTTTTTTTTTACAAATTTAGGTTTTTATTCGACATTGTCCGATGAGTAATCTAAGCGTTGTGAATTGTTGTCCATTACTCTATTGATGATAATGTTTTACTATTAATGTAATTTATGTGAGATGATACTTTTGGTTATCTCCTAAAAGTCTCTTATTGCCTGCCCTTCAATTTCAACAGCCGAAAGATAGTTTTATCATTAGACACAAAGTATTTGAAGTGAAGAATGGAGTATTTCAAACTCCTTATGAATGGAGCTTAAAAGTTGATTGGTATCTCCGTGTTTTTTTTTTGTAAAAGAGAAAATAGTTTTTACCAATATAAACCAAATGCAAGTAAAAAAATTACATTTAGATTTCACCTCCCAGAGTATGTTGAAATGCTATATATCTCCATATTTTCTTCTTATTATTCCTTGCATGGATGATAGACAGAGTATTCGGCTGCGAGAGCACCACAAGACAGGTCTACGAGGAGGGAGCCAAGGAAGTTGCGGTGTCAGTCCTTAGTGGTATTAATTGTGAGCACCATCTCTCTCTCTCTCCCTCTCCTTAACAGTGTTTCACACACACAAATTTTTTTTGAGTGAGAAACACTGTTGCTAAACTACATTTCAATCTGTTTAGAGTTTCATTAGAAACACTGTTGGTAAAGTAGGCCTTAATGCTGAGATTAAATTTTCCCCTTTCATTGTTTTATTTCATTATTGTTACAAAGTACTAACTTTATGAAGAGATCTACACACGTACACATTGGTACATGTGAACATACATACACTGATATACATACACATAATTTTTGTGTTTATCTTTTCCTACTACTTTGTTTGAAAGTAATATACAAAATATGTACATGTTATTCCCAGCAAGTATTTTCGCATATGGACAAACAAGCAGTGGAAAGACATACACCATGAATGGAATAACCGAGTATACTGTGTCGGATATTTATGACTACATACAGAAGGTAATTCAATATGGTTCAGTTTCATTTTTTAGTTTTTCACTTCTCATCTTTCTAACTAGCCAATATACTTATGCTTATTTTTCTTTAGTATTATACATATGCTTATTTAGTTAAGATTATCTTCTTTGTTTCCTCCTGCAGCACCAGGAGAGAGAATTTATTTTGAAATTCTCTGCAATGGAGATATACAATGAAGCCGTAAGGGATCTTCTAAGTCCCGACAGTGCCCCTCTTAGGCTTCTTGATGATCCAGAGGTGAGTTCTTGTTGTGTGAATGGCTATTGCAGTTATGTGAAGCATTTTTCTTGATATACTAGTTCTTATGTCGTTTTCATTGCTCTTGTAATGATAGAAAGGGACTATCGTGGAGAAGCTAACGGAGGAAACACTCAGGGACCAGGACCATTTTAGGGAGCTTCTTTCTTTTTGTGAAGGTATGAACAAGACCATTGTAGTACCTAGGTAATTTTCCCTTTCTTTCTGTATTCATTATATATTGTATTTCTCACAGATCAACGACAGATCGGAGAGACTTCCTTAAATGAAATGAGCTCTAGATCACATCAGATACTTAGACTGGTTTGACCTCATTGCTTGAATTAATAAGGAATATTTTAGCAAATGCCCCCATTCCAAATGTTGAAACTAGTATATACCCCCACTATTTTTTTTTAACTAACAAATACCCCCACTCCTATGTAAAGCAACAATATTTCTTTTTTAAAATTTGGGGTATATCTTAAATTTTGTACTGTTCCGTACCAAAATGGGGGCATTTGCTAGTTTATAAATTTTGTGGGGGTATATGCTAGTTTCAACATTCGGAATGGGGACATTTGCTAAAATATCCCAATTAATAATTAATATACAAAAGTAGAACATTACTAAAAAAAATCTCCCTTGCGATTTATCTTAATCAGGCTATTGAAAGTTCTGCAAGAGAGGTTTCGGGTATGGGCAATTTGAGCACTCTTGCGGCTACTGTGGTATGAAAAATTTCTCATGGATCAGTCTTGGAATTTTCGTATTTGTGAGTAATGAGAAAAGGTATGGGATTGTAAATCTGTTATTTGGAATGCAGAATTTTGTTGATCTGGCTGGGAGCGAGCGTGCATCCCAGGCATTAACTGCTGGTACCAGGCTGAAAGAAGGTTGTCACATCAATAGGAGTTTGCTTACTTTGGGAACTGTTATTCGCAAGCTAAGGTTGCCACTCCCGTTCTACTTCTTTCCCACTCATCCTTCCAATCTATTTGTCTTAGTGCCATCTGAAATAGTCCAACTTAAAGTTTACAGCTTGTACTCAGTTTAGGTCTTCGTGTCATGGAAACAGCCTCTCCGTAAATGGGGGTAAGGGCTGTAAGGCTTACGGCTGCATACATCTTAATTCTCTCGAGTGTAGAGACCCTGCATTATTAGTGGGAGGCTCGTGGCTCTGGGTTACCCCTCCCCCTATTCCGCCTTGCTCATAAAGATTCTTCAAGCACAAATATGCAATGCTAGGAGTCGATGAATTATGATGTGCATTTTTTGTTATTTTATTAGTTTATTACATTACAAATGCTTTTGGATTATATATGGATTCTAAAAGCTTGTTTTGGACTTATAAAAGAATTATTAATAAATCTCTTTACTTTTACTGTATTGAACTGATATGATAAACTGGCTTGAAAAGGGACAAAGATTTTGGGGACAAAATGTTTGAGGATCATATTAAGTATGTTAAAATAATATGGAAATAAAATAGTAAGGGGCATTAAAGGAGCAACTGTGATTACACAACAACAAAGGAAAATTTAGTATTGCTTGATAAGTTCTCATTATAAATTAAAATATATGGCATATTCCGACATAATTTAAATTCCATTTTTCTTTTCAGTCCATTTTCTATCTACCTCTCAATTATCCTTTAGAAATTGATACATAGTGGGATTTCTCTCTCTTCAGATATTTGGTAATATATTAACAAACTGTTTATCTTACCATTTTTCTCTTTTTGTTGCAGCAAGGGAAGGAATGGTCACATTCCATATAGAGATTCGAAGCTGACACGCATACTTCAATCTTCTTTAGGCGGAAATGCGAAAACTGCCATCATTTGCACAATGAGCCCAGCCCGAACTCACATTGAGCAATCAAGGAATACCCTTCTATTTGCAAGCTGTGCGAAAGAAGTGGTCAACAATGCCCAAGTCAACGTAGTCATGTCTGACAAGGCCCTCGTGAAGCATTTGCAAAGAGAACTTGCTCGACTGGAGAGTGAACTAAGATGCATGGTGCCAACCTCCACAAGTAACCCTGATGCATTGAAGGAGAAAGATGCCCAGATCAAAAAGGTAATGGACCAGTTTTTTTTTTATAATTAAAAGAAAATACTACGGAAGATTGCTGTGGACTCAAACATATCACCTTATATTATGTCCCTTGTCTCATGAGAGAATTTTTTTTTTTTTTTATATACTCTAACAGATGGAGAAAGAGATGAAGGAGCTGATGCAGCAAAGAGATCTTGCTCAATCTCGACTCGAAGATTTGCTCAAAGCTTTAGGGGATGATCAAGGTCCAAGACAATGGGTACACATCATTCTTTATAACTCGTGGCTGGGGCTTGGATACGTTATGATTTCCGTTCGTTAACATGTGTATTACTATTACCCTTCCTGTAGGAGGAACCTAGCCATTCTTACATACCTCGTGCACCTAATTCATGTGAAGATACATTTTCAACATCTGAGCCATCACAAAGTCCTGATTTTAGGAATACAAAATTTGATGCGTCGTCTGGGACTAACGATTGCACTGAACCCCACCTACAACCATATAATGGTAAAACAGAGGAAGACCATGCTACACCTTTGTATCAATCAGCAAGTGCTCCTAGTTTTATGGGGCAGCAGGAGGTTTCTGAATTTACATCCCATGATTTTGAAGATCACTGGAAGGAAGTCCAGTGTATCGAGATGGTCAAGCCGAGCATGAATATAATTAAAGACTGCAACCTTTTGTCGACTGAGAAGAGCGATAGCTCGCTCTCTCCGAGTATAGATGCCCAAGAGCCTGCCAATCTTAAACCAAAACCCAAAGAAGAGAAAGACTGGACACTTGAACCATCACCAATTTCCTTGGTGAAAATTTCAAGCAGCTCTAGACGCCAGGCATTAGCTAGAAGTAGAAGCTGCAGAGCAACAATGACGACTAGATCTTCTACTTGGTTTCACGAGGAGGAAGAAAATGTGGATACACCACCTAGCATTTTCTTGAAAGATTTCCCTGGTAGGCCTGAAGCGACTACAAGGCGGCATTATTCAATAAATTTTGGTGCTGAATTGGAGAGGTGTTCAAAAGATGCAGAACTGCAGACACACTCAAGAAATGGATCAATATCACAGGCTTCCGAACAAAGTTCTGAACAAAGTTCTGATGATGTTCTGAAACCACAAAATATTAAGACTTGCACTGATGAAGGTGTTACCAATATCTCTAATATTGTTGAAGGAATGGAAGAAATGGCCCACATGCAGTACCAGAACCGGTTAGCTGATGGTCAGGTAAGGACAATGTGTTACTTAATTATCTTTCTTCAATATTATGAGCACCTTCCTTTGAAATATATATGGATTTGACTGATGCACCTGCTATTTGTAGAAATTTGGGTTTGCTAGCCATGATATAGTTGATAGAAAGTTTAATTTTAACTATTTAATTCCATAATCAAATATGGAGAAATATACAAAAGAGCCTTTTATCAGTTTCATGCAGATTGTATTTCACCATCACCAGTGTTAAGTAATATAGTTTGCATGATTTCAGGAGATGGAAAATTCTGCCAACTACGACGTTGGGTTCAAGGTTACCGCAAAGGATGTTTGCCTGGAACCGACACTAGGATCCTCTCCGTCTCCTTCCAGGTGGCCACTGGAATTTGAGAAAAAACAAAGAGAGATCGTTGAGCTATGGCACGCATGCAACGTCTCCTTGATCCACAGGAGTTACTTCTTTCTTCTCATCAAAGGAGATCCCACGGATTCCTTCTACATCGAAGTAGAGTACAGGAGGCTATCTTTTCTCAGAAGCACTTCCTCTGAAGGAAGTCTTGATAAAACCACTGCAGCAGACGACGCTAGTTTTGCCTTGAGGTGATCAGTCCCTGTCCTCTGTCTTTGTCCTTCACAAGTAGACTTACGGTTGTTCATACTTGGTAGGATCATCAGTGATGTGCTTCTGCAAAGAACTGTAAATCCATTAATCTTGGTCCACCTAGGAATGAACATTGACAATGTTTAGATGATTCCACCAGTTAAATTTGTTCATGATATCAGCTCTAACTACGACATAGACAGGAAATGTTTCAAGTTTTAATGTACTAGTATATATGCACGCACGTATTTTATACTGGAGCAAACAATGGTCTTTTAATTTTTTTACTAATTGAGAAGAGCAAAACCTCTCAACTTTGTACTACTTGGGATTTGGGAAGACGAAATAGCAACTCCCCTTAATTTTTTCCCTATACTTAAGTACCCATGCTAAATTTAATGAACAATTTTAATTAATAAACATAGATAAGAGCATTTTTTGAACAAAAGACTTCCATGGTGAAGCCTTTTAACTTTTCTTATCACTAGCATATGTGCACGTGCCTTGCACGTATTTTAACATTTCTTAATTAATTTAGGAAGACTCTTTAGGAAGACCAAAGGGTAGTCTTCCTAATTACTAAGTTGTCCTTATTAAAATTAATGAACTATTTTTAATTAGTATAAGTATGTTAGGGTATTTTCGGAATTCAAAAGTTTCACCATCTAAGTTTTCCTATTATATAATAGAATAGATAGATATATTTGTACTAGTATAATATGTGCACGTGCTTTGGACGTATTTGTTATTCATAGATTATAGCTAGGAAGATTAAAAGACATTTGGAGTGGATGATGTTCATGAGTTCGCTTAACTCTGATGCTTTTAATTATACAGGTTATGGGTTCAACCCTTTAGATTCCGTGGTAACAATTTAGAAGGCTTAAGAAGTAGCATGAACCTGAACCCTTCAATTTCCATATTACATTAATTCCTCCAAATTGCAGTGGGATTTATTGTATCTATTCTTTAAGGATATCTTTGGAAAGAAAATTTTCACGGTGAAACCTACTTTTCACATTATATTAGTAGAATACGTGTGTCAAGTTATCTCATCTTATTGGTCGAACATACGATATTTTTGATTGCAGTCTGAAGAATCTGCGGCGGGAGAGGGAGAAGCTGTGCCGGGGCTTGAACAGATTCTCGGCAGCGGAGAGGGACAGCCTGTACACCAAGTGGGGTATCGCATTGGGCTCCAAGAAGCGGAGGGTGCAGCTGTCCCAGCGAGTATGGACTGATACAAAGGACATGGAACACGTGAGGGAGAGCGCAGTGCTTGTGGCAGAGGTTTTCAGGTTCCTAGAGCCAGCCCAGGCTCCGAGGGAGATGTTCGGGCTTAGCTTCACGCCGCAGCTGACTAGCCGGAGATCTTTCGGGTGGAGGAACGGAACGTCTTCTTTCGGGTGAACAGCAGGAGGAGTTTGGCCTCTAGGGGAACTCTACTCATGTGAATATAGTTTTAGTGAGATGGCAGCTCTTCCCTCTCTCTGTGGTTAGAGATTCAACTGATGAAACTTTCTTCTTCCTTCGTTTATACTTGTGATCTTTGTTATGATTGATCTGTATGTAGATACTGTGTAAATTAATTTGATTAACAAACATGTGTAATGTATAATGTAATGGCATGGTTGGTAATCCTCTTGATCAATAAACAGGACTATTGTTCATAGTAGCTGCCCGTTGGTATAATCTAACATGCTGCAGTTAGGGTTTTTTTCCCCTCTCCCTCAACTGATGATTTCATGAATTTTACAGCAGCTGTCTATGTATCTGTTGTCTGTTGTCCCTAACCTTCTTTTACAGTCATTAAGGGTGGGTCTGCTTGGCAATTGTTAGGGTAGAGGACGGGGAGTCTAATCATGTTTGGTAATTCATTAACGAACGAATGGTTCTAAACGTTTTTTTCAAAACAATAAAATTATTTATGTTTCCATATATAAACAAAAGTCCTCTAAAAAAGATTATATCCTCCCAAACAATAGTCTATGCATACATATATCTTGCAAGTATAAAATGCTTTGACAAGTAGTAAATCATAAATGTGATAGAAAAGCATTCACTACCACATTAAATATACCGCAAAATTTTATGACAATCATTCACTACCATATCAAATGGACCGCAAAATTTAAAAAACTCACATTTAGGAAGTAGTAGTCAGATGGGCGATCAAGAGAAACAAGGACGAGAAAGAAGAAATATGGTAGGGTAATAGAAATTATAGTTATGTCTTTTGATAAGGATATAAAAGTATAAATGAAAGAAAGAAAAAAAATGAAAACCCTCAAAACATCTCGAATTCTTCCCTTCCTTCGTTTATACTTGCATTGATTTTGGAATGATTTTTGGGCAGAACAAATCAGTAAATAAAAAATCTGGAAATTGCTGAGAAACCCAATTTCGGGGTGGGCTTTTATGAAATGCCCACCCGCTGGATGAGTTTTATGAAATACCCAGAATTAAGTATTTTCACGTTAAATATTCCAAGATTCCCTTTTAGATGCCATCCGCTGGAAACTGCTATTTTTATAATACCGAAACTACCCCTCCGCGCGAATTGGTCATCTATATGTATTTGAATTCAAAAAACTCAGATCTGGATTGCGATTTTCGTCTTCTTCTTCTTCACGAGAAATCTGAATTCCATTGCTCTCATCTTTAGCAGAGATCGCAAAGATCGTTCGTAGTTCGGTGTACTTTTCTTCAGTCGAACTCAGATCATCGCTCGTCATCATCATCACCATCATCATCATCTTCATCGTGGAGACATTTGAAGTTTTTCGACGATTAGGTCAATTGTGGAGAGAATATCTTTCTTCTTCTTTTCCATAAGAATTATCATCGTTTTGAAAGAAGAACGAAACTCTCTATTCCTGACAAAATTTTTCTAAAAAAATATATATATTCTCCGTGTTAAAACCACGGAGAATGACCATTCTCCGTGCTAAAATGACGGAGAATGACTATTCTCCGTTTTAAAAACCACGGAGAATGACAATTTTCTATGGGTTTTAACACGGAGAATGCCATTCTCCGTGGTAAAGTGACGGAGAATGGCCATTCTCCGTCATTTTAGTACGGAGAATAGCTAAGATCCATCAAGTACACGGAGAATGGCCATTCTCCGTGTAATTTAGAAACGGAAAATGCCATTCTCCGTACTAAATTACACGGAGAATGGTCATTCTCCTACGTTTTAACACTGGGAATAACCATTCTCCGTGTAAATTAACACGGAGAATGTAATTCTCCGTTTTAATTAAGACGGAGAATGTCATTCTCCGTTTTATTTAACACGGAGAATGACATTCTCCGTGTTAATTTACACGGAGAATGGCATTCTCCGTATTTCTAACACGGAGAATGGCCATTCTCCTGCATTTTAACACTGGAATGATCATTCTCCGTGCTAAATTACACGGAGAATGCCCATTCTCCGTTTTATTTAACACGGAGAATGGCATTCTCCGTTTTATTTAACACAGAGAATGGCATTCTCCGTGTTTCTAATACGGAGAATGGCCATTCTCCTGCGTTTTAACACTGTAATGACCATTCTCCGTGCTAAATTACACGGAGAATGATCATTCTCCGTGTAAATTAAGACGGTAATGACCATTCTCCGTATAATTTAGCACGGAGAATGGCCATTCTCCGTATAAATTAAGACGGAGAATGCCATTCTCCGTGTTACTAACACAGAGAATGACTATTCTCCGTGTAAATTAAGACGGAGAATGACATTCTTCGTGTTACTAACACGGAGAATGACATTCTTCGTGTTACTAACACGGAGAATGGCCACCCTCATGCGAAATTAATATTTTTCGTGTTTTAACACGGAGAATGACCATTCTCCTGCATTTTATGGTCAGTTGAAACTTTGAAGGGCCATAACTTTTGACTGGGAGGTCGAAACGAGGTCCCGTTTGTCCCAAAACGAGCGTATCTTCGAGAAGCCTGAAAGTAATAGCTTCTCCGTTAAACGGTCTTCCGAAATTTTAGAATCGCAAAAAAATGATGTTTTGACCTCCGTTTTAGCACTTTTGCCGTTTGTCTCGGTCTTTCCGAAATTTTTCGACGAGTTTTTGAAAATTTTTGAGGAGAAAACCTAGATTCGAAAGTGAGCAGCGTATGGAAGAAGATGAAATATCGAAACATTTTTTTTAAGAGTAGTTTCGGGGGTGTTTTCATTAAATTAGAAGGAAGGGCAAAAAGGTCATTCGGAACCCTCTTTATATATTTTTTGCTAATTCTGGGCACGCGATGAAAGTTTCTTTTGCGGTGGGTTTTTCATAATTTTTTTTAAATTTTTGGGCATTTCATAAATTTTCCCATAAAAAAATTTACCAAGCAATTTTTTTAAAACACTTCATAAAGAACCGGTTTAAAAACCTTCCAAAATTGATAAAAATACCGTAGACGTCCATTCAAATGTGGTGAAGTTCTCTTTCAAGCTTGGGTCAATCAATACTCTAAACAGAAAATTTTATTGAGAGGGAAAATATTTGTGTTATTCGCAGAAAATGCGGATAAAGGGACACTGGCGCCGATTTTTTTTTTTTTAGTTTTTTTAAACCTGGCACCGAAGAACCCAAAAAAATATATATATATGAGATTGGCGCCAGTTGAACTGGCGCCGGATTTTTTGCCGGAGGAGGGGGGGGGGGGGGGGGGAGGGGTGGAGATGTGAGAGAGGGGTGGGGGGGTTTGGCTGTTGTTAAGCATGTCTATATTTTCTTTCCCGTGGACAAAGCCATTTTTTAATAATAAAAAAATTATTAAGCATGTCTATGTTTTCGGACACAGCCATATCCCATTCCCTTTTTCTTTTTCTTTTTTCCTTTCTCATTGTGGACACAGCCGAAAACATAGCCAACAGACAAAACCGCACCAACATCTTCCCTCTTAATGAAATTTTCCTCTTTCACGCGAATAACACAAACATCTTCCCTCTCAATGAAATTTTCTGTACTCTAAATATCCAACCCATCCTGACGATTTCACAACTAAAATTTTCAACTCATCGCTTTATAAAGCTCCTAATGTACACTGGGAGGCTATCCTAATTCTGTACATCTGTCTGGAATAGTTTGGTAACCAATACGCAAAGTTTAAGTATTTTTTCATTCCCTACTCCAATTTATATGCTTTTCTAAACATTAGGTTGTTGCTATTCTTCAGCTATGCAAAATGAGATTTAAACAGAGGAAGCCCATCCCATCCCCAGAGGCACATGGCCATGGCCGGCCTGCACATGAGCAGGCATTCCATTGCACCTACAAGTTCTCATATACCAACAAACGAAAGTATCATTTTACTAACAACTCAATAAAGTAATCCAATGAATTTTTACTACGATCACGCATTCGTATATAAAAGTCAGCATGTCCAAAATAGGGCAACATAATCAAAGGTTATGACGCTAAATTCCAACATTGAATCTTGAGACGTCCTTCAAAACTCTTGAAAGATAATATTGGTTCTCAGTCTACAAAGTAATGCAACAGCTCATATTTATCGTTATCTTTATCTATACTATTATAAAAAAAAAAGTTTTGAGCCGTCTAATACAGAGGTGAGTGTCCGATTTTTTTAGGTTTCACCCGAATCAAAATAGTCAAAATCAAATAAATCGAAATTCTAAAATTTTAAAACCGAAATTAACCATAGCCCCTCTATATAATCAATTTAGTTTATTCGATTTATTTGATTGGACTATTTCTATTGTTTAATAAGCCCGACCCGAATTGCAATTGTGGATAAATTCTATTAAAAAAAAGCTAAATTACAACTTGATACCCTTAACTATTTTGAATGTTCAACTTGATACCTTAAACTTTGACATGTATCAACTTAATACCCTCTCCCAATTTTCTGTCAACTGGTGTTAACTTAAGATGAAAAATGTCAAAAATGTTAGTGTCCAGTCTGGATTTGGTAATAACATATTTATGGAGTCCAAATCTGATTAAATATTTTATTTAATTTGATTTGGATGTCCATAATTAGTGCTGGACTATTTTAGATATAATAGGATTCTTATTTGAGGGTTTTCTATTTAAAATATTCTATTATAATCTAAAATAGGATGTTGATGGCTATTTTAGGTGTAGCATGATTCTTATTTGAGGGTTTTCTATTTAAGAAATCCTATTATGACCTAAAATAGGTTTTTCTCATCCTATATATATGGGGTGAGGGTGGAGGCACAAAGCACAGCACAAAAGTGGAGATTCGAGGTGCTCGTCCACAGAAAATCTAAGAGAAAGTTTTGCACTTTGCTCTTAGGTTTCGCCATCCAAAACAGAAGGAAGAATAGATCTAATCGAGGGGTCGTCAACTTCGGTTAGGAAGATTGCTACGGGTTGGTGAGCGATTTCAATTGTAATCTATTTCTTTTCTTCTTGAGTGTTGTGAGGGGGTTGAACCTATTAGGACAAATGGTTCAACATTAGTTTTTGTCAATCTTGTAATTTTATCTGAGTTATAGAGATTGGAATTTGTCCATGTGACGTAGTCACCGCAATATACTTGTCTTTATCTGTTCTTGGTGTCCGTTAGACGGGGGTTGGTTATTTCAGGTGGGTTGGCCTAAGTTTCTGCTACGGCAACGTCTCAGACACGATATCGGAGCGCAGGAGGGCATATCCGATTCCCAATATCTAATATCAGAGCTTTGGAGGTTCTGGCAACCATGTCTACGGAGGAGATGAACACTCGTATGATCACCCTCACAGGGGGAAACTGGACGATTTGGAAACCAAGGATGGAGGATCTACTCTGGTGCAAGGACTTGCATGGTCCGTTGGAGGGCGACAACGCAAAGCCAATGGACAAAGATGCTGAAGATTGGAAACGACTGGATCGGAAGGCCGTTGGATTCATCCGCCAATGGTTAGATGATTCAGTGTTTCACCACGTGTCCATGGAAAGTTCAGCAAAAGCATTATGGGAGAAGCTGCATTCGCTGTACGAAAGGAAGACGGCTGGCAACAAGGCGTAACTTATTCGCCAACTCGTCAACTCGAAGTACACGGAGGGTGCCGCAGTGGCACAACATCTGAACGAGGTTCAGGGTATCATCAATCAGCTGTCTGCGATGAAGATGGTGATTGATAATGAGCATCAGGCCCTACTGCTCTTGAGTTCTCTACCGGAAAGCTGGAAGACGTTGGTGGTGTCGGTGAGCAACTCCGTGCCTGATGGAGTTGTCACGATGGAGGCAGTCAAAAGTAGCTTGTTGAATGAGGAGGTCCGGCGCAAGCAAGTGGAATCGTTGCAGGAGTCCGCTCTGGTGACTTCTTACGGGAAGGGAAGACCCAATTCACAGACGAGGATGGGAGGAGTTCTCGGAATCTTGCGATTGTGGACCGCAAGAGGGGCTGCTATCACTGTGGCGAAAGGGGTCATATCAAGTGGAACTGCATGAAGCTCAAAACTGAGAAGGCAAAAGGCAAGGACGATCAGGAGGATCTCACAGCAATGGGAGATATCATCATCGTAGCAACCGACGCAGAAGAACCTTGTGGCATGTGTCATGACGGCGACTGGGTCATGGACACGGGGACATCGTATCACGCTACTCCACATAGGAGGATCTTCACGTCATACCGCGACGGCAGGTTTAGACGTGTGAAGATGGGCGACAAGGGGACAGCTACAGTTGTAGGCATCGGTAATGTGCACTTGACAACGGAGCTCGGTGAGAAGCTCGTTCTCAAGGGTGTGCAATATGTACCGAGTTTGTGCTACAACTTGATTTCGGTAGTAAGGCTGGCAGATGATGGCTGTCGCAGTCTGTTTGGGGACAAAGATTGGATGCTTGCGAAGGGTTCCCAATAGCTGGCTCGGGGAGATTTGTGTTGTGGCATGTACAGGCTCAAGCCGCTGAGCTGTACAGGTAGGCCACAGACACCGGATGGAGACTCGAGGGGTGCTCGACAGGAGGTGGTTCGTCGAGAACTTGCTGAGGATGGGCTTCTAGGTGCTTTGAGGAATACAGATGATTCGGTTCGTCAAGACGGATGGTGGTGAGTCAAAGATTGAGGGTCAGTCTGTCGGTCCCATGACAGCTTGTCGATCTCCATGTGGGGGTTGCTCTACGAATCCGATTTTACCGACGGGTGGTTTGCCAAAGCTTCTTGGAGCGACATCAGTTTCAGCAGTTCGAAGCCAGGAAGGAGATCAAGGTTTACATAAACTCAATCTGAGGCTGGAGCATCATCATTCACACAATTCAGGGGGAGCTGTGGGTCATCGACGGCATGCACAGTGCGTGATGTTCTGCTCGAGGACGTATGTGTATGGGGGAGCTTTAAGTTCAGACACGAAGGTGGGCAGGTTCAGGAGTTCGAATCTCAGGAGGACCGTATCGTCTGCTTGGTTGGGCCAGCCAAGGATGAAAAAGCTCGTCGGAACGTTAACACTTTTCGGTGGAAGACAGAAGTCGGGGACAGGCAGTCGAGACTTACGGTGAGGCTGGTCGTCAGGAACTTCGGTCTTGATCATGTTATTGATATCGGCAGGATTCCAGTAGTACAAGAGGTGCTACGCATGGCAGCTAGCGTCGACGTGACAGTCGAGGAGCTGGAGACGAAGGAACATGCAAAGCAGCTCGGGGGATCGAAGATCAGTGGCATGGGGGAGCAGGAACTCTGTCGCATGACGACAGGCATGGAGTCCAGTTGAGGAGCCATGGGGTCAACATCCTCTCATCAGACTGGAGGGAGAGATTGTTGGAGTCCAGTCTGGATTTGGTAATAGCATATTTATGGAGTCTAAATCTGATTAAATATTTGATTTAATTTGATTTGGATGTCCATAATTAGTGCTGGAATATTTTAGATATAATAGGATTCTTATTTGAGGGTTTCATATTTGAGAGATCATATTATAATCTAAAATAGGATGTTGATGCACTATTTTAGGTGTAGTAGGATTCTTATTTGAGGGCTTCCTATTTAAGAAATCATATTATGGCCTAAAATAAGTTTTTCTCATCCTATATATATGGGGTGAGGGTGGAGGCACAAAGCACAGCACAAAAGTGGAGATTCGAGGTGCTCGTCCACAGAAAATCTAAGAGAAAGTTTCGCACTTTGCTCTTAGGACTTCGCCATCCAAGACAGAAGGAAGAATAGATCAAATCGAGGGGTCATCATCTTCGGTTAGGGAGATTGCTATGGGTTGGTGAGCGATTTCAATTGTAATCTATTTCTTTTCCTCTTGAGTGTGGTGAGGGGATTGAACCTATTAGGGCAAAGGGTTCAATATTAGTTTTTGTCAATCTTATAATTTCATCTGAGCTATAGATATTGGGATTTGTCCAGATGACATAGTCACCGCCATATACTTGTCTTTATCTGTGCTTGGTGTCCTTTTGACGGGGGTTGGTTATTTCAGGTGGGTTGGCCTAAGTTTTCGTTGCGGCAACGTCTCAGACACGGTATCGGAGCGCAGGAGGGTGTATCTGATTCCTAACAAAAAATACCCTCCTTCATTCTGCCCCCTCCTCTTCTCCAACAGAGTCCCCTTCATCTCCGGCAACGGCGACCCCCCCTCTTCCGACAACGCAACAACGACACAACAGCAGCAACGGCACAGCAGCAGCAACGGTAGCAGCGGCGGCGGCGCGACAGCAGCACGCGATGGCACAACAGCAACGCGCGGGTGCAGCAGTGGCAGTGGGGTTGGAGATGCGGGGGAGGAGGGGGCCGGGAGGGGTGGGATGGGGGCGCGACTGTAGGGGGACGGCGGTGTTAGGGTGGCGGGTTGGTGGAGGGGGCGGGGCGGCGCGGGGTGGAGAATGGAGGGGTTGGGGGAAAGGGTGAGGGTCATCAGTAGCAGCCGTTGTAGCCCACAGGGAGCAACAACAGCGGTCGCGACGGGACACGGGTGGGCGCGCTGCGGGCTGTGCGGCGCGGCTGCAGCGCATGGGGAAGGGGTGTCGTGGTGGGGGTGCGGAGGGTGCGCGGCGGGGTGCAGGGAAAGGGCTGCAAAGGTGGGAGTTAGGGAAGATGAGGGTAGTTTAGGTATTATATATATATATTTTTTAACGAAAAACTTAACGTTGGACGGACGGAGGGTACCAAATTGAACATATTAGTTGAGAGAAGGTATTAAGTTAGTACTTATCAAAGTTGATGGTATCATGTTGAAAAACTCAAATAGTTGAGGGTATTAAGTTATAATTTAGCCTAAAAATATATAATTTGTATACATATATTTATTAAATAAGAAAATACATACATTTATTCTATTTCAAAGTTGGACTAGTTGTTAAATTACCAAACTTTGACTTCAAAACATATATTTTTAAAAAAATATATATGATTATTCTTTTCAAATATACACAAGAATATACATATATTTAATCATAAAATATGCTTAGGATTGATGATATTTACATAATTACATAAGCCTTGCTCGCTTTTCAGTTTTGGACCGAAACTAACACTAAAAAACGTAACCGAATTAGGAATTTTAGTAATTTCAAAATCGAGATGGGACCAATTTTTTTCATTATTTGGTTTGGTTCGATTAGATTTTCGGTCAAAACCACATATAGGCATGCTGATGAGGGATAGGAGTGAAGGATGAAGAGGAGAGATGACGTAGCGTAGAATCCTAGTCCCTCTAGGATTCCTTTTCTTTTCCTTTTCCCTCTTGGATTCTTTTTTCTTTTCTTTACTTTTTTTATAATCCTATTTATGATAGAATTCTTATTTTGACTTTATCTTTTATTAGGATAGATTTTATCTTTACTTTATTAGGATTAGGTTGTCACAAAAGCCTTATAAATAGGTACCTTTTGTATGCAATCGAAAAACAACTTTTAATCAATAAAATTTTTCTTTAAAGTTCGAGATTTGTTCTCTTATTTTTTTGGTCGTGGACTCGACTGTTCCGTGGATCCGGAAGCCCCTCGCTTGAGGTTTTCAAGCAACCTTCGTGCGGACCCCTTACAAGGCCCTCCGTCGGAGTTTTTGCGGCACCGCTTCGCTCTCACCAAGCAACGGTGGTCCAGTTATCATCATCACCGATCGACTTGGCCATTGCCAAGCACGAAGGCAAGCCCGTTCCGCTATCCCGCTGCGTCATGTGGTATCAGAGCCCCATAGATCGAGGATTTCAATTCGTTTGGAAACCTTTGGGAATCTTTCTTTCTCAAAACAACAATGGCGAAACCTGTCACACGTGAGGAGTTTGATGCCATGTCTAATAACATTGAAGCCTTGTCAAAAAAAAGTTGATGTCCTGTCTGATAAATTGGATGGAGTGCTGGAATTTCTTGGAATCAAATCCAACGAAATCGTTAATATTACGGGAATACCGCCTACAGAGACGAGAGACGCAAATGCTCGTCCTACTACCAGTCGTACACAAAAGGGTCTGTATCGTGGCCACAACAGTAGGGCCCCTCACATGGAATACTGTCAAGACAACGACGACGATGATTTCAGCCTGCAGGGATCGCATCGTCAGGGCCCCCAAACCATCTATGTAAACCAACAACGACGGAGCCATGCATACCAACGATGGGGGCAAGGTGACTACGAAGGAGGAGGTGATTTCAAAATGAAGATGGATCTTCCCTCTTTCAACGGTCGACTACACATTGAAGACTTTCTTGACTGGCTCACAGAAGTAGAACGCTTCTTCGAATACATGAACATCCCTGAAGAGAGACAGGTTTACCTTGTAGCCTATAGGCTCAAGGGAGGTACCTCTGCTTTGTGGGAACAACTCGAGCACATCCGTGAGAGAGTCGACAAAGCTCATGTACGGAGTTGGCCAAAGATGCGATGACTGCTACGACAAAGATTTCTACCTCCAGATTATCAGCAGATTCTCTATCGATATCAAAATTGCACACAAGGTGCACGAACTATAGCTGACTACACAGAAGAATTCTTCAGACTTTCGTCCCGTAATGATATTTACGAAACAGATCTTCAACAGGCGACCCGTTATCTTGGTGGCCTAAGGAAAGACATCCATGATCAACTATACCTGCAGAATATATACACACTCAGTGAAGCAATCATCTTTGCAGATAAGGTAGAACAAAAGATTGAGAAGTTTAAGAGTCCACAGAGCTGTTTCAGTACTAACAACCATGGATCAATAACAAAGGATGATTGGACACCAAATCAAGCTGCCAAATATTCCAAAAAGGTCAAAGAACCAGCAGACCCTAATTCTCTCTCCCCGACGGCACCTTCAAAAGTACAGGTCCATAACAAGTTGGCAAACCTCAGTAAACTGCCAATCCATACAGCAAACAAAGAGGAAACAAGTTCTACCGTTGCAACGAAGTCGGACATCTGTCCAACAGCTGCCCCCTTAGAGCACAAGTTGCCTTTGCTGACTACGAAGACGAAGAGGGAGGAGAAGAACACTCAGGAGAAGAAGGGGTCCTTCCCGAAGATGATGGTGAACAACTAGTGTGTGTCGTTAGGCGTCTGCTACTAGCCCCAAATATTGAAGAACCACCCCAGCTCCACAATGTCTTCCGAACTCGATGCAAGGTCAAAGGCAAGTTTTGTGACATATGTTAGGGTTATATACTAAAAGCATCACTTTTGTAGTAACCTTATTTCCTTAAATTTTGAATGAGAATCATATGGGCAAATATTTGCATATTGTATTTGTTGCAAGTGTTAATGCAAATGTCTGATATTCTATATTGTAGATAATATGGTGTGTGGTGTCACACAGAAGATCATATTATCAGTTTCCTATGGAGTATATAAATAGTTCACAACCTAGATGGACTTGGACAATCTATTAGAAATGTTGTAGTATAATCTGGTATTAGTCTATCTTGACTATAGGTTTACACTAGTACACTTTGTGTGTATTGAACAGAACCACTTGAGGCTGTTCTCTTTGTACTGACTACATAAGAGAACAAATACCTCTGTTATTATGGATGCTTGTGCTCTTAATCCGAATATAATAACAGACATGTATATGCAGTGTGTATTACTTTGACTTATGAAAGAGTGGGATTCATTATGGATCAACAACCTCTATGAATTGGGTAATAACATTGTATGTATGATGAGCTGTTGATTATAAATGGAATCCATGTCCCGATACATCGGGTTGATGATGTCCCCTTAAGGAGCTCATAAGGATTGTCATGTAAACCCTGCAGGTGGATTATATCCGACATGACAAATAAAGTTAAGCGGTACTACTTAAGGATAAAAGATGTCGAATTAATATAGTTGTCAGTAACTTAATTTGATCGACGGACATACGATATCTTAACATGGGGAGCCAAACGAGCATATAATAAAAGGAGCCCACAAATATAATTTGGGATTAGGGAGGTAGTGCAACAATAGCTCATTAGTGGATCGAGCTATTGTTAATGGGCCTGGATTGTGTGTTCGGACTGATCACGGGATATCTAGATCCGTTAGGAGGCCTAACCCTAATTTCTCCTCATGGTTCCTGTCGTAGCCTATATATCCTCTATTCTCTAGCTGCCAGATTACTGATCAGAAATCTGAAGCTTTCTCTAAATTCGTGATTCACGTAAGGAGAGAAAGCGAGGGCTGTCAAGGAGAAAAAAAAAGGTTGGGAGATCGTCGCAATACGACGTCCAACTCGAGGAAGAAATACGTACATAAGATCTTGGAGTCGTCCGTACGAGACTGCCAGAAATTACTTGTCTTCTTTCCGTCGCAGGTATAATTCGTGAACCCTAGTTTTCGCCTATGAAGGGTTAGAACACGTATTAAATATGTTTAACTTTCTATCGATCAATACGCACACCAAAGTAAGGGTCCTAGGAATCCCCAGTTCCATCAGTTGGTATCAGAGCCACTTTGGATCTGCGTATTGATTGATACGTCCAAGTTGTCCAATAAAACCTGTGCTGTGTAATAGACAGTAGATGTAGATCTGTTCTAACTCGATTTTGTAGACATCTTAGATCCAACTATTATGGTCCAAAGCATGTCTTTGATTTTGTTGTTTAAACCACGGACATGTCGTGGATGTTGTTGTTGCTACGGATGTAATTAAAATTACGAGGGTTGATCGTGCTTATTATTTGAATTTTTTAATCTAGATTATGTGTGAACTCTTTCGGAAGGCATAGGATTGATGTAATTTTAATTATTTTTGATCAATCGTGATGGCGGTGGTGGCTGTTTCTGACGCCGGACGAGATGCTGGTTTTAAGCAGTCCAGAGGCAGACAGATGATTTTTGATAAAGGAATCGACAGCCAAAATCTTTAAAAAAAAGATCGAGACGCTATCCCGAACCCCGCGACCTGACCGGGCAGGTTGAACCTCGAATAGATCTGCGCAGTGCCAGATTTTGAATTCGGATAGTTGAGGACGGAGCAGGAAAGATGACCATAATAGTTGGATATTTTTCTCTTATTTGTTGTCATTTTGCTTTTTCTGATTATGCATGTTTATTATTGTGTGGATGTTTTTTTTGAAAAACTAGGCCTACATTAATAATGGACAACATGGTCATAATATCAACTAGTAGAAAATCCTCATTGTTAAATAACTAAGTGGGAGAGGATATTTATTTAGTATAAATGCTATGGTCTCCATTACTGGTTTGTAGGTGATGTAATTATACTTGCGCGTTGGCTTTAATGCCTTCCTCCATATCAGATGAGTATAATTATGGATCACCAGTACAAACTTCTTTAGGGATAATTATAGAAAGTTACCTAGTATGTGTTCACTTCTCCATCTGAAGGAACTCATTACAAGGTAATGGACTTAGTATTAAGTAAATACACTTAGATACAAATAATGGTATCCTCCCCATCGGAGTCACTGCTATTATTTGTATGACCAGAGCAAGACCAACATATTAATTTTATTTGTCATAAAATTATGTTGACATGATAGTAAAATTAATAAGAAAAACCTACTTGAACAAAGTTGAATTTGTATACGTCCACACTATCGTGGCATGCTAAATTTATGGTGTTCAAGGTGTTGGTGAATTTGTTAGTATTATTTTGAGGGAATCAATATTTAATTAATTCAAAAAAGTTTTTTTGCCCTACATAATTTTATTTATGTGATTCTCAGGATTTCAAAAATGGGTTCTTTCAGTCCACTTATGGTGATTCTTAAAGAAAACAAACTTACTGGACCTAATTATATTGACTGGAAACATAATTTGGATATTGTTCTGACTGTTGAGGATACAAATATGTACTTGTTGAGGAATGTCCACCTAAGCCTGATGCTAACTCTGATGAAGAGGTCAAAGAGGCATATAAGAAGTAAAAAAAGGCATATAAGATGGCGCGGTATTACATTCTGGCATCTATGTCAAATGTACTGCAACATCAGCATCAGGCTACGGCCACAGCTTATGACATTATGTATAACCTCAAGGAACTCTTCGGATATCAGAGTAGAGCAGCTAGGCAGTTTGCTATGAAATATTTGATGAACACAAAAATGGCTGAGGGTACACCAGTAAGGGATCATGTTCTTAAGATGATGGGTCATCTGAATGAGATAGAGATCCTTGGAGCTGAAATCGATGGGGGAATCCTAGGTCGATATCATTCTCGAAACTCTGCCTAAAAGTTTTGATAATTTCTGCCTTAATTACAACATGAACAAAAGGTTGTATAGTTTGGCAAAACTTGTAAAAGAGCTACAGGATGCTGAATCTCTCTTTAGGCAGAGTGGTCATGTTTTTGTTTCTGAAAAGGCTTCTACTTCTAAGCCAAAAGGTGGTAAGAAGAAGAATAACATTCAGAAACAGGCAAACTTAGCAAAAAATGGCATGGGACCTCAAGGCGCGGTAAAAAAGTCGAAAGACAAATGTTTCAAGTGCAAAGGATCAGGACATTGGAAGACTGATTGTCCACTTCTCAAACAAGAGAACAAAGAAGGTATATCTCATTTACTAGTAGTTGAAACATGTTTAGCAGTGTTACTACCGGCACATAGTTTGTAGATACAGGAGCTACTAATCATGTCTGCAATACATTACAGGGGTTCCAGGAAACCAGACGGCTCAGTGATTGAGAGATATGCTTATTCATGGGTGATGCTACAAAAGTAGCAGTCGTTGCATTAGGAGATGTTACTTTATCTTTTGGTAGAAATAAGTCTTTGACATTGAAAGATTGTCTTTATGCACCTTCACTTAGAAGGAATTTAGTTTCTGTTTCTATGTTAGTTAAGGATGGATATTCAGTTTATTTTAATGACAATATTGTTATTAGAAAGAAAAAAAATTATCTGTTCTGGTGCATTGGTTGATAATCTGTATGTCATTAATCCTATTTCGCCCACAATGCAACTTATGAAAATGAATAATATGTCATCTAACTTAAATAAGAGAAAAGAACCTTCTTGTATGAACCAAACATATCTTTGGCACTTACGATTGGGGCATATTAACCTAAGAAGGATTCAAAGACTGGTTAAAGATGGACCTTTGAGTTCATTGGAAGTGGAGGCACTACCAGTATGTGAATCCTGCTTGGAAGGTAAAATGACCAAAAGGCCTTTTATGGCAAAGGGGTATAGGGCCAAAGATGTGTTGGAATTGGTTCATTCTGATTTGTGTGGACCCATGACTATCCAAGCTAGAGGTGGCTTTGAATATTTTGTTATATTTATTGACGATTATTCAAGGTATGGATACATTTATTTGATGCGCCGTAAGTCTGAGTGCTTTGAGAAATTCAAAGAGTACAAGACTGAAACGGAGAAACGTCATAGAAAATGTATTAAGTCATTACGATCAGATCGTGGTGGCATGTACCTCTTTGGAGAGTTTAGGGATTATTTATCAGAGGCTAGGATTGTATCCCAATTGACTGCACCTGGAATGTTCCAGCAGAATGGTGTAGCCGAAAGAAGGAATAGAACTCTTATGGAGATGGTTAGATCAATGATGAGTTATTCGGATTTACCATATTCGTTTTGGGGATATGCCTTAGAGACTGCAGCTTATATTTTGAACTTGGTTCCTTCTAAGTCAGTACCTCTTACTCCCACAGAGCTGTGGATTGGGCGTAAGCCTAGTCTAAAACATGTTCGCATTTGGAGAAGTCCAGCACATGTGCTGAATGGGAAAGCAGATAAGTTGGAATCTCGTAAAGAAGTGCGCTTATTTGTAGGCTATCCAAGAGGAACGAAAGGAGGTTTATTTTATAGTCCTAAGGATCAGAAGGTCATTGTTAGCACCAGTGCCCGATTCTTAGAGGAAGACTATGTGATGAACCATAAACCCACAAGTAGAGTTGTTTTAGAAGAACTGAGAGGTGAGACACCAAGTACTTCAGTACCAACAGTACAAGAGGATGAACCACAAATAACTTCACAACGTGTCACAAATGTTACACCACAACCGATATTACCTCGTCGTAGTGGGAGGGTTGTGATACAACCTGATTGATATATGTTCTTGGGAGAGTCGTCAGACTTCGTCCCTGGAGAACAAGATTATGATCTCTGTACCTACAATAAAGCACTCCAAGATAAAGATGCAGAGTCTTGGCAAAAAGCAATAATATCTGAAATAGAATCTATGGATTCTAATCAGGTCTGGGAGCTTGTAGAACCACCCGTTGGTGTAAAAGCCATTGGATGCAAGTGGGTCTATAAGAAAAAAAGAGGATCAGACGATAAGGTTGAAACCTTTAAAGCTCGGCTTGTAGCAAAAGGTTTTACTCAAAGAGAGGGTATCGATTATGAGGAAACCTTTTCTCCAGTAGCCATGCTTAAGTCTATCCGGGTTCTTTTATCTATTGCAGCTCATCTCGATTATGAGATTTGACAAATGGATGTCAAGACAGCTTTCCTTAATGGAAGTCTTGAGGAAGACATCTATATGAAGCAACTAGACGGGTTCATTGAAAAGGGCCAAGAGCATCTTGTTTGTAAGCTCAAGAAGTCCATTTATGAACTTAAGCAAGCTTCCAGATCTTGGAACATATGTTTTGATCAGGTGATAAAATTCTATGGATTTGATCAATGTCAGGATGAATCATGTGTATACAGAAAGTGTGACGAAAACGTGGTGGTGTTCCTAGTACTTTATGTGGATGACATCTTGCTCATTGGAAACAATGTGAAGGTGTTATCTGATGTAAGGTTATGGTTATCCAAACAGTTTGATATGAAAGACTTGGAAGAAGTAGGTCACATCCTTGAGATCAAAGTTCTACGAGATAGCAAGAAAAGGATGTTGGGCTTATCCCAAGCTTTCTATATCGATACTGTCACTCCCCGATCCTGGAATACGTATTTTAATACGTAAACCGATAAATTATATTTACCTTGAATTTATACGATATTTATTATGCAGTATTTCTTCATGCATTTTCCAAAAATATTCGACAAAATATTATTTCCTAATTTATTTTCTGCATTTGGGCCTACAGTTTCGGCTCATTTGGGTAACCTATTTTTGGTTCACCAATGGTTCATCATGAACCCTTTGGTTCATCATGAACCCATGGGTTCAAGGTTCTATATAATAACTCATCTCATTCTCTCTCCTCTCATTTACTTCCTCTCATTTATTTCCTCCACCAACCAAGGCAAATACCAACTTACTCAAGAGATGGATCCATATTTTGTCATTGATTTCTTACAAAACTATTTGCCAAAACATGTTCTTCTCCTCACTCTATACTAGTTTAGAACTTGAAAATTTCCATTTTGAAGCTTTGATTTTTGTAGATCTAAGTTTTAATCATTTTCGGATTTTGCATGGTTTGATCTACTTTAGTTAGATTTTATGGGTTTTTGATGCTTCCATGTGGAAGAGCATTCAGTTTCACCCAAGTTGGAACTTTGGAAATCTGGATTTGGAGTTCGGATGGCCAAGTTGTGATATTTTGAAGCTTTGAGGTTCAACTATGGTGTTCTTGCTGTTTGGAGAAGACAGTGAGCAGTGTGCCGAGCTGCTTAGCTTACGCACACTGAACGCAGCCTTGAGAACGCTTCCTGTTGGAAGCGTGTCTCCTCTTGAGTCTGCGTGACTTTTCACGCAGCTCTCCTCTTGAGTCTGCGTGACTTTTCACGCAGCTCTCCTCTTGAGTCTGCGTGACTTTTCATGCAGCTCTCCCCTTGAGCCTGCGTGACTTTTCACGCAGCTCTTCCCTTGAGTCTGCGTGACTTTTCACGCAGCTCTTCCCTTGAGCCTGCGTGACTTTTCACGCAGCTCTCCCCTTGAGCCTGCGTGACTTTTCACGCAGCTCTCCCCTTGAGCCTGCGTGACTTTCACGCAGCTCTCCCCTTGAGCCTGCATGACTTTTCACGCAGCTATCCCCTTGAGCCTGCGTGACTTTTTACGCACGCTGCCTTGAGTGAGCCTGCGTGACTTTTCACGCACGCTGCCTTGAGTGAGCCTGCGTGACTTTTCACGCACGCTGCCTTGAGTGAGCCGGCGTGACTTTTCACGCACGCTGCCTTGAGTGAGCCTGCGTGACTTTTCACCCCTTGAGCGTGCGTGTTTTTGTGCGTACGCTTTTGATATTTTATTAGATACTATATGCCCATTTTATATCCTTACGCCTTTTGTTCCGAGCATGATATGAGCACTAATGTGACCCCGGAGAACAAAGTGTTCCTACCCGATACATGTACCTGAATGTCCCAGTTCTTGTTCATGCTCGACAAATGACTCGTAACTCCACGTGACGTATTTGCAATGATGCATTACACTAAGGAGGGTAGCACATGTTGACATACTGATTGACATGGATCCTCTTTGGGGTACTCGTACTAAAGTACGACTTTAGGGGGATAATCATGCAGGCCACAGCATGTGAGTCCAAGATTTCACCTAGGGTTAAATTAGGCAACTAAACATACTAGATGCATGGGGAGGGCAAAAAAATCCCGAGATCGTGTTACACCAGCCGCCTTGAGATATTGTCTTGACGCGCCGGCTGGTCTCCACGGATACTGTGTCATCCGCAACGAGCGGATGACTGTATCCGATTAATTCCTGCTATATATTACATGTCTTGGCAAGGTGGCCTTACGAGGGACCTGTGCTCAATGACACCTGTCTACGCAAACCCCTGGGTTGGCTAGCCTTGCTGGAAAGATACGATCTGAGGATTTTCTAATAACATGACGCGAGGATAGCCTCGTTCCACTAGAAACGCGTAGACTTGATTGGCCGTGAAAACAACTTGCTTGTATCCTATTACCTTTCGCGAATAACTGAGGGAAGCGGACTGTCATGGTACGTGATCCAACCCATATTCTTGTTTGATTGTTGGGTTGGTTATCGTACTATGATAGGTTGTGGACCGAAGTTATGAACGGAAGACTTATTCTGTTTGTGAAGTGCTACTTCTGTGAATGACTAAGGAACATGGTCTATCATGGTACATGATCCAACCCATGTTCTTGTTTGATTGTTGGGTTGGTTATTGTGCTGCGATAGGCTATCGACCGAAGTCACGATCAGGAGATTTTATTGTTTATACCTTTTAACTTATGTGAAAGTTATAGAGTACAACACGTCCCGACTCCATGCGGTACCTTTTGTCCTTGTTTGGTTGTAAGGGTGCCATATGGGTTCGAGGATGTTGCGCTACCCTATAGAGAATAGCATAAGTATTACTATTATCAATTATTCTATTATCTGGGTTTTAATCTTAACTCTTGTGCCCCTTTGGCGGTACTTGCTATTCGGGGCTGACCCCGCTGGTTTTGTTTGGCCATATCTCGTAGCAGAGCCGGAGGACACGATCTTCCTTCCTGACATCCATGGTGCATACTAGGAGCATGGCGGTTCGGGGACTCGAGTGGGTTTCTTCTCCACCACTCCTGCTTATACTTTTGCGGCGTTTAGCCACCGACACCTGTTAGCCGGATTACTTGATATTTTGTGTCAGTACATAATTGTAATTAAACAGACTGCAGCTGTGTATAATTTTGTACTCCTGACTCTCTGAGATAGCTAAATTATAAAGCTAGTCTCTCATGATCATTTTGATGAAGCGTCAGGGACGCCTTACTGCTTTATCTTTAATGTTCATTTCATTGCTGATGTGACTTGATTAATTGAGACATAGAACTCTGTGGGACCATAGGAGACTTGATTGTAGCATGTACCCCCTAGTCTCTCGACAGCCACGATCGCCGTATGACGTTACGTACCTCATATGGAGTAGCTGGCCTAGTCCGTCTCCGTATTTCGGTACTGGGGCGTGACAAGGTTTTAGTGGTGGCCCATGCAGGTCTGATGGGGTATTGCGAATTATTAGGAGTCTCAATCAAAACTTGTTCCCCTTGAAATTTCGTTTCGAATTCTCTGTCCTTGCCTTGATCTCTAACCTGACTTGCATCTTCAAAATCTTCTTCGTCCGGACTTGATAATCTTATATTCTTCTCTATAGGGGTGCTTCATTCTCTGTAGCGGGTGAGGCCCATGAGGAAGAGCAGCAAGAGCATGGCTCGACTGGGCAGCAACAGGGGAAAGAACCTTTTCCAGGGCAGGCGCAAGCAGAAATAGAACCAGAGGCAGTGCAGCCGTCGGTTATTGAAACTCCTGCAGCACCAGCAGCGACGGCAGTACCAGACGCCGTAGCACTCCTGGAGATCATCCGGGGGATTCTTGTTACTCACCAACAGCAACAGACTCAGCAGCAGGAGCAGAACGTGTTTCTGAACCAAGGGATTCAGTTAGCTCTTGAGAGGAGTGCCGGGGTTGACTCGGGAGCATCAGGAAGGTTCCGTCGCTTGAACCCGAGGTATTTTGATGGCACGGAGGATGCCATCACTGCGGATGCATGGATTCAAGACATTGAAGCCAGTCTTGTGGCAGCCAAGGTTCCAGATGATGAGAAGGTTGATCAGGTCAAATTAGTACTTCAGGATCTTGCCCACGACTGGTGGGCATTATAAGAAGTTGGTATAAGACGCCCTGTTCGTTGGACCACCTTCAGTGACAGGTTCAAGGCCAAGTACTTTGGCGTAGTAGCTCGATATGAACTCCAGCAGAAGTTTATCAGTCTCAAGCAAGTAGGCAAGACCGTAGATGGGTATGCAGCAGAGTTCTGCAGATTGTGCCGTTTCGCACCAGCAATGGTGGCAACGGAGCCAAAAAAAGCTATGAGGTTCCAGCAGGGACTTCATTTGGAACTATTACAGCTTGTGGAAGGACACGACTACCAGACGTTTGACGCTGTTTTGACGGCCGCTCGGAGGCACGAGCTTATCCAGCAGAGGTTGGCATCGAGGACAGGAGGTCAGAAGAGATCTCATTCCCAGGTTGGAGGAGGAGCAATGCAGCGAACGTCGGCACCAGCACCCGGTGTACGTATTTATGATGTAGGAGCGCCGCGGAGGACGGCCGTATCAACTAATACAGCGCCAGTTCGGCATCAGCAGCCGAGGAACCAACAACAGCGTCAGGGAGCACCCCAGGGCTGTACATTCTGTGGGAAGGTAGGGCACACGAGGGAGGTGTGCCGGTCAGCGAATGGCTTATGCTTGAGGTATGGTAGTTCAGACCACCGTATCTCCACTTGTCCTGTGATGCAGAGGCCGGGAGGGCCAGCTCAGCAGTTTCCAGCATTGCCAGCTCCGGTGGCAACCCCGAGTGGAGGGCCAGTATTAGCAGTAAGGCCCCTAGCCCAGCGTCTACCAACCCAGGCTCAGATGTTCTGCCAGGCACAGGAAGCCGAAGGCCCTCAGAGGCAGCAACAGCATGGTCAAGGAAGGCCGCAACAAGGAGCTCATAGGGGCCAGGGACAGGCTCTCACATTATCCTTGGAAGAGGCTCTAGCGTCTAGTGACGTGGTGGGAGGTAAAATTCTCGTCACCTCATTTCCCGCTGTTGTATTATTTGATTCAAGCGCTACTCATTCATTCATTTTTGCACAATATGCTACACGAATTGGATTAGTGTTTGAGGCATTGCCGGAGAGGATGTATATACTCACCGGCAATGGGCTCGTAGAAGTTAGCAGAGTGCGCTTTTTATGTCCGGTGGAGGTGTGTGGGCATTTACTGCCCGCATCATTGATTGAATTCCCTATGGGAAATTTTGATGTCGTTCTTGGCATGGACTGGTTGAGAGACAGTCATGCGACAATTGATTGTAAAGGAGGTAGGGTCATATTCAGCGTTCCTGGGATGGAGCAGTTCATCTTTACTCGAACCTTGAAGAATCAGGCCAGAGGCGTCATCTCAACAGCAGTGTCAGAGCCATGACAGATTTCGAGAGTGGTCGAAGATTTTCTTGACGTCTTCCCTGATGAGCTCCCAGGGATACCCCCAGTCAGAGAGGTAGAATTTAGCATTGAGTTGAACCCTGGAACGAGGCCTATTGCAGACAGAGTTTACAGAATGTCGCCGTCAGAACAGGATAAGTTGTATCAACATGAAGAAGAGTTGAAGTCTAAGGGATTCATCCGAGACAGTAAATCGTCCTGGGCCGTGCCAGTGATTCTAGTTTCCAAGAAGGATGGGTCGACGAGGATGTACATCGACTACCGCAAGCTGAATGCAGTAACAGTGAAGAATAAGTACCCACTACCAAGGATTGATGACCTGTTTGACCAGTTGAGCAAGGCCAGCGTCTTTTCCAAGATCGATCTTCGGTCAGGATACTATCAAGTAAGAGTCCGGGAGCAAGACATACCGAAGACAGCATTCAGATCTAGATATGGGCATTATGAGTTTTTAGTAATGCCCTTTGGACTAACCAACGCCCCCGCAGTATTCATGGATTTAATGAACCGCATCTTTCTGTCGTATTTGGATAAATTTGTGGTGGTGTTCATAGATGACATTCTTGTCTATTCCAGCAGTGAAGAGAAGCATGAGAAACATCTTAGGACTGTCTTAGAGACTTTGAGAGAGAATCAACTTTATGCGAAGCTCGACAAGTGTGAATTCTGGTTAGATCACATTTCGTTCCTGGGGCATGTAATTTCTGGGGCAGGAGTGTCAGTGGATCCGAAGAAGATTGAGGCCGTAGAGCATTGGCCAGTCCCGAGAACGGTTGCAGAAGTGCGAAGTTTCTTAGGATTGGCTGGTTACTACAGAAGGTTCGTGGCGGACTTTGCCAAGATCTCTGCGCCCCTAACGCGTTTGACGCACAAGGACGTAGAGTTTGTTTGGTCAGCTAGCTGTCAGGCATCATTTGAAGAATTGAAGAAGAGATTGATCTCAGCCCGATCTTGACGCTTCCAGTAGGAGCGGGAGGCTTTACAGTTTATTGTGACGCATCTGGAAAGGGTCTTGGATGTGTATTGATGCAGTACGGAAAGGTGATAGCATATGCATCTCGGCAACTTCGAGACCATGAGAAGAATTACCCGACTCACGATTTGGAGTTAGCAGCTGTGGTGTTTTCACTCAAGTTGTGGAGGCATTATTTATACGGGGATCGGGTAGAGATCTATACTGATCATAAGAGTTTGAAATATGTATTCACGCAGCGAGATTTGAACATGAGGCAAAGAAGATGGTTAGAACTGCTGAAGGATTTTGATTTAGATCTTCAGTATCATCCAGGCAAGGCGAATATAGTTGCAGATGCACTGAGTAGGAGAGACAGTGCCTTTATCTTGACCTCGCAGAAGCATATTCTAGAAGACCTTCAGAGTATGGGAATCGAAGTAGTTTTGCCAAGGGATATAGGAAGAATGACCAGTATGCAGATTCAGTCAACCTTAGTAGAGAGGATAAGGGCAGCTCAAGCAGGAGATCCACAGATTCAGAAGTTGCGATCGGAGTGTGAATCAGGCCGTAGGAAGGAGTTAGTGATTCATGAAGATGGTACGCTCAGGTTTGGAAACAGACTCTGTGTACCGAGTGGAGACCTTCGGCAAGAAGTTATGTCCGAAGCTCATAGTTCTATTTACTCCATTCATCCAGGAGGAACGAAGATGTATCGAGATATCAGACAGTTCTTTTTGTGGAATGGCATGAAAAGAGAGAGAGCGAAATTTGTATCCAAGTGTCTGGTATGTCAGCAGGTGAAAGCCGAGCAGCAGAGACCAGCAGGATTGCTACAGCCGCTTCCTATCCCAGAATAGAAATGGGAGCACATCACGATGGATTTTGTGACCGGTTTACCTAGATCCCCGGCTGGCAAGAATGAAGTCTGGGTAATAGTAGATCGACTCACGAAGGTCGCTTATTTCCTTCCCTTCCGAGTTGGACAAACTACTGAGCAGTTAGCGGAAATGTACATGAAGCAGATAGTAAGGCAGCACGGTGTTCCAGTTAGTATAGTATCAGATCGGGATACACGGTTTACTTCCTATTTTTTGCGGAGCTTACACCAAAGTTTGGGAACCAAGTTAAGATTCAGTACTGCTTATCATCCACAAACTGACGGGCAATCAGAAAGAACCATTCAGATATTAGAAGATATGCTACGGGCGTGTACCTTGGATTTTGGTGAATCTTGGGAGGATCACCTTCATCTAGTGGAGTTCTCCTATAACAACAGCTATCAGGCTAGCATTCAGATGGCCCCGTTCGAAGCATTGTACGGAAGAAAGTGCAGGTCCCCTTTGGCATGGGACAACGTCGGAGAACAGAAGTTGTTGGGACCAGAGATGATCACGCAGACTGTGGAGATAGTTAAGTTGGTCAGAGAGCGCCTTCGAGTTGCACAGGACCGACATCGTCATTGGGCAGATCAGCATCATAGGCCTCTAGAGTTCAGAGTTGGCGACCAAGTATTTCTGCGGATTTCGCATACTCGGGGTATCATCAGATTTGGAACCCGAGGAAAGCTTAGTCCAAGATACGTTGGTCCTTTTAAGATTCTCGCTCGGGTAGGCGATGTGGCTTATCGACTTACCCTTCCACCTTCGTTAACTGGCATACATGATGTGTTTCATGTGTCCCAATTACGTGGGTATGTCCCGGATCCGAGTCATGTCCTCGATCATTCTGAGTTAGTCGTTGGTACCGACCTAACTTACGAGGAACAACCCGTGTCTATTTTGGACCAGCGAGAGAAGGTACTCAAGAATTGGACGATAAGCCTTGTCCGTGTTTCTTGGAACCATCACTCTTCGGAAGAGTCAACCTGGGAGCGCGAGGACGAGATCAGATCTCGGTATCCGCATTTGTTTGACTAATAAGGTATATTTTTGCACCTTATTGACACGATTCCATGCTTATATGCACCTGCTTGTTTTGCACTTTGTGATGTATGATAATAACTGCTACGATAGTTAACTTGTATATGATTGTGCCTTGCTTGCCCTGATTTTACTATCCTGTCTTGGCTGGAATTCCGAGGACGGAATTTTTCTAAGAAGGGTAGAGATGTCACTCCCCGATCCTGGAATACGTATTTTAATACGTAAACCGATAAATTATATTTACCTTGAATTTATACGATATTTATTATGCAGTATTTCTTCATGCATTTCCCAAAAATATTCGACAAAATATTATTTCCTAATTTATTTTCTGCATTTGGGCCTACAGTTTCGGCTCATTTGGGTAACCTATTTTTGGTTCACCAATGGTTCATCATGAACCCTTTGGTTCATCATGAACCCATGGGTTCAAGGTTCTATATAATAACTCATCTCATTCTCTCTCCTCCCATTTACTTCCTCTCATTTATTTCCTCCACCAACCAAGGCAAGTACCAACTTGCTCAAGAGATGGATCCATATTTTGTCATTGATTTCTTACAAAACTATTTGCCAAAACATGTTCTTCTTCTCACTCTATACTAGTTTAGAACTTGGAAATTTCCATTTTGAAGCTTTGATTTTTGTAGATCTAAGTTTTAATCATTTTTGGATTTTGCATGGTTTGATCTACTTTAGTTGGATTTTATGGGTTTTTGATGCTTCCATGTGGAAGAGCATTCAGTTTCACCCAAGTTGGAACTTTGGAAATCTGGATTTGGAGTTCGGATGGCCAAGTTGTGATATTTTGAAGCTTTGAGGTTCAACCATGGTGTTCTTGCTGTTTGGAGAAGACAGTGAGCAGTGTGCCGAGCTGCTTAGCTTACGCACACTGAACGCAGCCTTGAGAACGCTTCCTGTTGGAAGCGTGTCTCCTCTTGAGTCTGCGTGACTTTTCACGCAGCTCTCCTCTTGAGTCTGCGTGACTTTTCACGCAGCTCTCCCCTTGAGCCTGCGTGACTTTTCACGCAGCTCTCCCCTTGAGCCTGCGTGACTTTTCACGCAGCTCTCCCCTTGAGCCTGCGTGACTTTCACGCAGCTCTTCCCTTGAGCCTGCGTGACTTTTCACGCAGCTCTCTCCTTGAGCCTGCGTGACTTTTCACGCACGCTGCCTTGAGTGAGCCTGTGTGACTTTTTACGCACGCTGCCTTGAGTGAGCCTGCGTGACTTTTCACGCACGCTGCCTTGAGTGAGCCTGCGTGACTTTTCACCCCTTGAGCGTGCGTGTTTTTGTGCGTACGCTTTTAATATTTTATTAGATACTATATGCCCATTTTATATCCTTACGCCTTTTGTCCCGAGCATGATATGAGCACTAATGTGACCCCGGAGAACAAAGTGTTCCTACCCGATACATGTACCTGAATGTCCCAGTTCTTGTTCATGCTCGACAAATGACTCGTAACTCCACGTGGCGTATTTGCAATGATGCATTACACTAAGGAGGGTAGCACATGTTGACATACTGATTGACATGGATCCTCTTTGGGGTACTCGTACTAAAGTACGACTTTAGGGGGATAATCATGCAGGCCACAGCATGTGAGTCCAAGATTTCACCTAGGGTTAAATTAGGCAACTAAACATACTAGATGCATGGGGAGGGCAAAAAAATCCCGAGATCGTGTTACACCAGCCGCATTGAGATATTGTCTTGACGCGCCGGCTGGTCTCCACGGATACTGTGTCATCCGCAACGAGCGGATGACTGTATCCGATTAATTCTTGCTATATATTACATGTCTTGGCAAGGTGGCCTTACGAGGGACCTGTGCTCAATGACACCTGTCTACGCGAACCCCTGGGTTGGCTAGCCTTGCTGGAAAGATACGATCTGAGGATTTTCTAATAACATGACGCGAGGATAACCTCGTTCCACTAGAAACGCGTAGACTTGATTGGCCGTGAAAATGACTTGCTTGTATCCTATTACCTTCCGCGAATAACTGAGGAAAGCGGACTGTCATGGTACGTGATCCAACCCATGTTCTTGTTTGATTGTTGGGTTGGTTATCGTACTATGATAGGCTGTGGACCGAAGTTATGAACGGAAGACTTATTCTGTTTGTGAAGTGCTACTTCTGTGAATGACTAAGGAACATGGTCTATCATGGTACATGATCCAACCCATGTTCTTGTTTGATTGTTGGGTTGGTTATTGTGCTGCGATAGGCTATCGACCGAAGTTACGATCAGGAGATTTTATTGTTTATACCTTTTAACTTATGTGAAAGTTATAGAGTACGACACGTCCCGACTCCATGCGGCACCTTTTGTCCTTGTTTGGTTGTAAGGGTGCCATATGGGTTCGAAGATGTTGCGCTACCCTATAGAGAATAGCATAAGTATTACTATTATCAATCATTCTATTATCTGGGTTTTAATCTTAACTCTTGTGCCCCTTTGGCGGTACTTGCTATTCGGGGCTGACCCCGCTGGTTTTGTTTGGCCAGATCTCGTAGCAGTGCCGGAGGACACGATCTTCCTTCCTGACATCCATGGTACATACTAGGAGCATGGCGGTTCGGGGACTCGAGTGGGTTTCTTCTCCACCACTCCTGCTTATACTTTTGCGGCGTTTAGCCACCGGCACCTGTTAGCCGGATTACTTGATATTTTGTGTCAGTACATAATTGTAATTAAACGGACTGCAGCTGTGTATAATTTTGTACTCCTGACTCTCTGAGATAGCTAAATTATAAAGCTAGTCTCTCATGATCATTTTGATGAAGCGTCAGGGACGCCTTACTGCTTTATCTTTAATGTTCATTTCATTGCTGATGTGACTTGATTGATTGAGACATAGAACTCTGTGGGACCATAGGAGACTTGATTGTAGCATGTACCCCCTAGTCTCTCGACAGCCACGATCGCCGTATGACGTTACGTACCTCATATGGAGTAGCTGGCCTAGTCCGTCTCCGTATTTCGGTACTGAGGCGTGACAGATACTGTACTAACTCGTTTTAGTATGCAAAATTCTAAGAAAGATTTCTTACCTTTTAGACATGGAATTGCTCTATCAAAGGAGCAGTGTCCGAGGACACCTAAAGAGATAGAGAACATGAAGGCAGTTCCTTATGCTTCAACAGTAGGAAGCTTAATGTATGCCATGCTATGTACGAGACCAGACATCTGCTTTGCCGTAGGCATGGTCAGCAGATATCAGTCTAACCCAGGACAAGAGCACTGGACTGCCGTAAAACATATTTTGAAGTACCTGAAAAGGACTAAAGAGTATATGCTAGTTTACGAGCCAGATAGTTTAGTTTCCTTGGGGTATACAGACTCAGATTTTCAGTCAGATAGGGATTCCAGGAAATCTACCTCAGGTTATGTGTTTACTTTGGGAGGTGGAGCCATTGTGTGGAGGAGTATCAAGCAAAAATGTATTACTGATTCCACCATGGAACCCGAGTATGTGGCAATCTCTGAGGCAGCCAAAGAAGCAGTTTGGCTCAGAAACTTTCTGTTGGACTTGGATGTGGTACCTAGTTTGCCTAAGTCTATTACACTTTATTGTGATAATAGTGGTGCAGTTGCAAACTCGAAGGAACCACGAGCCCATAAGACATGTAAACACATTGAGCGCAAGTACCACCTGATACGAGATTTCGTAAAGAAAGGAAAAGTTGTTGTGATCAAGATAGTATCAGCCGACAACCTAGCTGATCCCTTTACAAAAAGCTTACCAGCTAAGGCTTTTGATAGTCATGTTGAGGGAATGAGAGTCAGATGTGTAGCAGAATGACTTTAAGTATAAGTGGGAGATTTGTAACAGAATACTGAAAAGCAATGCTTTGAGTATAAGTGGAAGATTGTTAGGGTTATATACTAAAAGCATCACTTTTATAGTAACCTTATTTCCTTAAATTTTGAATGAGAATCATATGGACAAATGTTTGCATATTGTATTTGTTGCAAGTGTTAATGCAAATGTCTTATATTCTATATTGTAGATAATATGGTGCGTGGTGTCACACAGAAGATCATATTATCAGTTCCCTATGGAGTATATAAATAGTTCACAACCTAGATGGACTTGGACAATCTATTGGAAAGGTTGTAGTGTAATATGGTATTAGTCTATCTTGACTATAGGTTTACACTAGTACACTTCGTGTGTATTGAACAGGACCACTTGAGGTTGTTCTCTTTGTACTGACTACATAAGAGAACAAACACCTCTGTTATTATGGATGCTTGTGCTCTTAATCCAGATATAATAACAGACATATATATGTATTGTGTATTACTTTGACTCATGAAAGAGTGAGATTCATTATGGATCAACAATCTCTATGAACTGGATAATAACATTGTATGTATGATGGGCTGTTGATTATAAATGGAATCCATGTCCCGATACATCGGGTTGATGATGTCCCCTTAAGAAGCTCATAAGGATTGTCATGTAAACCATGCAGGTGGATTATATCCGACATGACAAATAAAGTTGAGCGGTACTACTTAAGGATAAAAGATGTCGAATCAATATAGTTGTCAGTAACTTAATTTGATCGACGGACATACGATATCTTAACATGGGAAGCCAAACGAGCATATAATAAAAGGAGCCCACAAACATAATTTGGGATTAGGAAGGTAGTGCAACAATAGCTCATTAGTGGACCGAGCTATTGTTAATGGGCCTAGATTGTGTGTTCGGGCTGAACACAGGATATCCAGATCCGTTTGGAGGCCTAATCCTAATTTTTCCTCATGGTCCCTGTCGTAGCCTATATATATCCTCTATTCTCTGGCTGCCAGAATACTGATCAGAAATTTGAAGCTTTCTTTAAATTCGTGATTCACGTAAGGAGAGAAAGAGAGGGCTGCCAAGGAGACGAAAAGGTTGAAAGATCGTCGCCCACACGACGTCCAACTCGAGGAAGGAATACGTGCAGAAAATCTTAGGATCGTCCGCTCTAGATTGCCAGGAATTACTTGTCTTCTTTTCGCCACAGGTATAATTCGTGAACCCTAGTTTCCGCCTATGAAGGGTTAGAACACGTATTAAATCTATTTAACTTTCTATCGATCAATACGCACACCAAAGTAAGGGTCCTGGAAATCTCCAGTTCCATCAACATCATCATTGACAACAGGTGTACAAAGAACATTGTTTCAAGAGCAATGATAGAGAAGATGAGACTGACTAAAAAAGCACACCCGGCTCCATATAAGATTGGCTGGATTCAACAGGGACACAACATGGTCGTCTCTGAAGTTTGTCGCATACCCTTCTCTATCGGAAAGACCTATAAAGATGAAGTCATGTTCGATATTATCGACATGGACTCTTGTCACATCATCCTCGGTCGGCCATGGCAATTTGACAAAAATATCACATACCGGGGAAGAGACAACACATTCTTTCCTTCAAGGTGGACGACGTCTCACTCTTCATCCATTATCACCGGGTGATATTCCTAAAACCAGTCCACAACAACAAAAGACCGTAATGATTGTTGACGGTCAAGAACTTGAAAGCGGTCTTAAGAAACAAGAAAAACTCTATGCATTGGTTGTATCGGGTAAAGCCGAAGTATTCCATACCAACATTCCTGAAGTAGTCCAGCCTTTACTACAAGAGTTCCGCAACATCATGCCGAATGAATTGCCTAGCGAATTGCCACCAATGAGAAACATTCAACATGAATTAATAGATCTCATCCCAGGTTCTAGACTTCCAAATATTCCACATTATCAGATGAGCCCCATTGAATGCAAAATCCTCCAAGACCAAGTTGAAGAATTGGTCCAAAAGGGCTTGATCAGAGAGAGCCTCAGTCCTTGTGCAGTTCCTGTCTTGCTAGTGCCAAATAAAGACGGGTCGTGGCGTATGTGCATCGACAGTCGAGCTATCAACCGTATCACCGTTAGGTATTGCTTTCCCATCCCTCGACTAGAAGACATGTTGGATATGCTTGCTGGGTCTACAATTTTCTCAAAGATCGATTTGAAGAGCGGATACCATCAAATCCAAATTCGACCTGGTGATGAATGGAAAACTGTCTTCAAGACCCGTGAAGGACTCTACGAATGGCTTATTATGCCTTTCGGACTTTCAAATGCACCAAGCACGTTTATGTGCCTTATGAATCAAGTTTTGAAGCCATTGATAGGAAAGTTCGTAGTCGTCTACTTTGACGATATCTTGATCTATAGCCAGAGCCAAACTGACCATCTGAAGCACCTCAGGAAAGTTCTCAAACTTCTCCGAATTAATAAACTCTATGTCAATCTCAAGAAGTGTAGCTTTCTTACTAACCAACTCATTTTTTTGGAATTTGCTATTAGTGCCAGTGGCCTCAGTGTTGATGAAGAGAAGATTAGAGCAATTCGCGACTAGCCCACTCCAAAGACAACGACTGAAGTACAAAGCTTTCATGGCCTCGCCAATTTTTATCGACGACTCATTCATAACTTCAGCACTATTGTAGCACCATTGACAGAATGCATGAAGAAAAAAAAATTCATCTGGACTCCTGAAGCTGAAGCCAGTTTCATACTCATCAAGGAGAAGCTATCTACGACGCCAGTCCTATCACTGCCCAACTTTGACAAGCTATTTGAAGTCGAATGTGATGCCAGCATAGTGGGCGTTGGTGCTGTACTAATACAAGAAGGAAGACCAATTGCCTTTCGTAGCGAGAAGCTAAGTGAAGCTCAACGAAAACGGTCAACTTATGAGCAGGAGTTCTACTCGATCGTACAAGCCATCAAAGCATGGGAGCACTACCTCATCCAACGGCCATTTATCCTACATACAGACAATAAAGCTTTATCTTTCATAGACAATCCCCGTAACACAAATCGAATGCATGCTAGATGGATTCAATTTCTTCAACGCTTCTCCTATACCATAAAGCACAAGGCCAGAGTTCAGAACAAAGTAGCTGATGCCTTAAGCCATCGAGCCGACCTCCTCATCACTTTACATCAAGAGGTCATCGGGTTTGAATACCTTAAGGAACTCTACCCGGAAGATAAAGATTTTCAACAAACATGGGAAGATTGTCAACCAAATGGAGCTGCAAATGGATATCACATCCAAGAAAGCTATCTCTTCAAAGGAAATCAGTTGTGCATTCCTCGTAGTTCCTTGCGGGAATATATTATTAGAGAACTCCATGGTGGAGGTCTCGGTGGACATTTCGGTCGAGACAAGACGCTAGCCATAACCGAAGAAAGATAATTATTGGCCGCAATTAAGAAAAGAAGTTGAGGGACATGTCCGCAGTTGTCCTATATGCCAAGTTGCCAAGGGCCAAGAACAGAATACTGGACTTTGTATGCCTCTTCCAATTCCCGAAGGACCTTGGGAAGACATTTCCATGGACTTTATTCTTGGCTTACCACGAACACAGTGCGGTGCTGATTCTATCTTTGTCGTGGTAGACAGATTCTCTAAGATGGCACACTTTATTCCATGTCGTAAGACATCCGACGCGACTCATATTGCTCTCATTTTCTTTCAAGAAGTCGTGCGTCTTCATGGTGTGCCAAAGTCAATCACTTCAGATAGAGATACTAAGTTTCTGTCACATTTCTGGAGAACATTATGGGAAAGATTGGATACATCACTACAATATAGCAGTACTAGTCACCCACAAACTAACGGACAAACAGAGGTCGTGAACCGCACACTTGAAAACATGTAGCTTAGTTGGAACACGACCTAAGCAGTGGAATCTGGCTTTATCACAGGCTAAATTTGCTTATAACTGTATGCCTAACAGATCAACTAGAAAAGCACCATTTGCCATTGTCTACTCACATCAGCCACGACATGTTTTGGACCTCGTCTCTCTGCCTAAGACTCTGGGTCGAGACATTCGTGCTAAGCATATGTTAGAGCGACATCAATTAATACATAATGAAGTGAAACAACTACTTGAAGAATCTTATACCAAATATAAAGCAATTGTTGATCAGTGCCGTCGCCGTAAGGTCTTTCATGAGACTTGGTCATGGTTTACTTACGTAAGAAACGTTTTCCTACTGGCTCCTACAACAAACTGGCCAAGAAGAAGATCGGACCATTTCAAGTTCTACGCAAGCTAAATGACAATGCTTATGTGATTGATCTCCCTGAAGACATGCAGATCTCTCCAACCTTCAATGTCGTCGATCTTTACGAATACTTTCCACCTGGCGAACCGCTTTATTCTGATAAGAACTCAGGGACGAGTTCTTTTGAAGCAGAGGAGACTGATGTAGCGTAGAATCCTAATCCCTGTAGGATTCCTTTTCTTTTCCTTTTCCCTCTTGGATTCCTTTTTCTTTTCTTTATTTTTTTTATAATCCTATTTATGATAGGATTCTTATTTTGACTTTATCTTTTATTAGGATAGATTTTATCTTTACTTTATTAGGATTAGGTTGTCACAAAAGTCTTATATATAGGCACCTTTTGCATGCAATCGAAAAACAATTTTTAATCAATAAAATTCTTCTTTAAAGTTTGAGATTTGTTCTCTTATTTTCTTGGTCGTGGACTCGACTGTTCCGTGGATCCGGAAGCCCCTCGCTTGAGGTTTCCAAGCAACCTTCGTGCGGACCCCTCACAAGGCCCTCGTCAGAGTTTTTGCGACACCGCTTCGCTCTCACCAAGCAACGGTGGTCCAGTTATCGTCATCATCGATCGACTTTGCCATTGCCAAGCACGAACGTAAGCCCGTTCCGCTATCCCGCTGCGTCAAGAGAGAGGAGGAGAAGTCGGAAACCAACCCAAAACCAAACAATCGAAAATTTTCATAGCCAAAACCGAACCGAATTGCTTATATGAATTCGTGTCGGTTATCACTTTTAGACCGAGATATGCTCAGCCCTAATTGCAAAGCCTCAACAGATTCCCTACTTCTCTTCCATTGAAATTTATATCTCTAGCTTCCTGGATTTGTTATATTTGCACTTCTCATAATTCGCAATAATTTTACGCCAAAACAACACTAAACACATCCAAGATTTGAACCTTCAATGCTTCAATCTCCACAATCAAGCAAAAAATGAAAAGAAAAGGGTCTATCGAAGTATACACTACAACGTATGCATTTGTCCCATTTTTACTGAGCTAATAAACCAGCCTTTCAAACAGAAACGGTAGCATATAATGTGATTCATAAGCCAACAGAAGCAATATAAAGCAACAAAATCAAAAGTATGTAAATATGAAAGTTTCCGTTACTAATATGAATACAAATGACAATGCCAAATGATAATGACAGAAATTACAGTACACTTGGCGTCAAGAGTTCCGCAATATTTAGCAATATATCTGAATTTTCCATTTGAACGACTCAAGAGTAAACTTCCAGTTGTAATGATTTTAAGTCTTTAGTTGTTGCTACATTTCCCAGATTTCTCACATTTCCGTGCAGAACTGAAATTAGTAAGTGTAGGCACGAAAACATCGATCGATCGACAAATCTTGAGAATCTCATCTCTCAATAGCAAACTCGTCGATAACTGGGCGAACAGAGAGCGGAATCCTCACAGAATGAAGACCATCTTCCCACGACAAGCTACCGAACGAGTATCTTCCCTGCACCCTTAAGCTCGACGACAAGATCACCTTGAATGACAAATTCCTGATGGTAGAATTGAACGCCAGGACCGACGGCTCGACCTTCACCGCCACCCCCGGAGGAGCTACCACCCGAGCGGCGTACACTGACGCAACGGAACCGACATTCGTTACCGTTCTTCTGACAGCAGTTCTCCCTCTCAGCTCCGGAATCGTGATGGACGGGAGATTGAGGTCTTTCAGTGATCTACGTCCCCTGTGGCTGCAGCGAGTCGGATGCTGGGTCATTGAGCTCACAGCCGAGTTGTTGTATCCCATGGAACAGAGGAAGCCGATGTAGTCGGATGTCCCCATGTCGTAGATGAGACCGGGGTCTGCGACTCTGTTCGGGTCGACATGGCCGCCCCCGTAGTCGAACGGGTTGGCTTGGCTGTGCGGAGCTCCCTCGGCCACCAAACTCAGGCCGTACTCGTCTCGTATCGAAGCTGTGGACGACATTGCTGGTCTTTAGCTTCAGAAGAACACCACAGTTAGAGGAGGACTAGCGCAGGTTAAGTTTACCTGTCGTTGTGAGTGCCGATTTTATGGCTGCAGGACTCCATTCAGGGTGGACGGACTTGAGCAGCGCGACGACGGCCGACACGTGGGGGCAGGACATGGAGGTCCCTGTGTCGATCTTGAAGTTGAGCGGGGACACGTTGGACGACGTAGGGGAGGCCGGGGACCACGAGGCTAGGATGTTCACCCCTGGCGCTGTGATGTCAGGCTGCAAAGAAAATGCTGAACTGTTATGAATGAACAAACATTAATAGGATGACATTTTATCAGGAAATTTTATCAGATTGTATGAAAAGTCCTGCCAATCCGAAAATTTGAACCGAAAAAAAAACTGCCTACCACATGTCAACACATGATTGGATGAAAAATAAAATAAAAAAACACTCAGCCCCCACTAACTCCGGTCAATGGGAAACCGACACGTGGCGTCGGTTCACGCGTCGGTTTCCCTAAGCGGTCCGGGAAGAAGCGCTCTTTTCTTAATTGGGAGAATGGGGGTCAGGACTTGAAACCTCTTATACCTGCTACCAGCTATTCTTATTATTAAATCTCTCTTCTCTCTTCCGTAGACGTATCTGGTAAACCTAAACCGTTATGCCAATCATCTCTAGCTCCAGTGGCAAAGGTGGGAGGCATCTGCCCCATCTGCCCGGGTCGAGCCATGGTGGGAGATTATTATTTCTTCCATTTAATAAATGGTAGGAGTGGGGGCAGTGTGACCAAGAGAGCATTTACCCGGGCAATAAAAAAAAAATCAGGTAAACTGTTACTATTGTTGTTTTATGCATCTTTTATATTGTTCATTATTAGTACCCTGACGATGATTTGGAACATTTTGGTGATAAAAATAAAATGCACCCACGTATACATCATACATGCAAAGAAAAGGAAAATAATAATAATTATAATAATTCAGTAGTGACTGTGTCTTTTAACTTGGTTTCATTCATCTGAAAGATAGCTGCAACAGTTGGCTTGAATAACTAAAATCCTAAGAAAAACTACTAAACAAACTAGGAAAAAGAAATACAAACTAGGAAAAAGAAATACCAAAAATAGGCCAAAAGCTACAAAATCCAACTTAAGATAGGGTCACCCACCTTGAAACGGTATTATGGTTTGCCCAATCGGAATACCGATTTTCAAGCACCAAATGTCATAAAAATTGGTACTCATACTGTTTTCCTGTTACCCTGACCAGTGTAATGCCGGTACACTGCCCGTGTACAAGTCACATACCCAAAAATTGGGTTTGTGCCTTTAATAACGTCCGCATTAGACCCATCCGCTTGTAGAAAATTCAACCCAAGTTCCTTCTTGCTAGCGCCTAGATAAAGTGTCGCATCTACATGATGAGTGTAGTGGTCTGAAATGTTGAATATTGACGAGATTCTCATCGAACCTGAACCTGGTAAATCTACAACGTAGGCGTTGTCATTGATCTTCTGCAACACTTTGAAAGGTCCATACTTTCTCATTGAATCTTGCCATATTGCCCAACGGGTATTATCTCTTTCCGAAGATACAACATGACATCATCACAAACATTAAAAATTTTGCACATAGGATGCTTGTGCGTCATTGACTTGTACCCTGTGTTAGCCCTGCAGTCGTATCCGAACCTCCTCATGAACTTCTTAGATTTGATTCACCATATTCTTAGTTGATGTACTCTTTTCCCATCCATTCGGTAAAATATGTAAATCCAGAACATAATCAGGTGATTCGGAATACATAATAGCAAACACAGACTTCCTTGAAGATGAATATTCAGCTTGTGCTAAGGCAAATTCCTACTGTTACCGCTTCTCTGCATATATGATCTTTATTATGTTACCCAACGTCCTATTGATCACTTCGATTTGGCCATTCCGTTTGCAGATGAGTAGTACTACTAAACTCAAATGATGATCCGAACATGCTCAAAAGATGCCGCCAGAACATGCTCAAGAACTTCGTATCTCGGTCGGACTTTATGTTCTTCAACACTCCATGAAAGACGTACTACCTTAGAAAAAAATAATTTTGCCACATGCGTTGCATCTATCGTTCTCTTACGTGATACAAAGTGGCCATCTTAGAAAACCAATCCACCACTACAAACACTGAGTAGGAGCTCTCTCGATCCTCTGTAGCCCAAAGATGCAATCCACATCCAAAGTCAATCCCCTTTTCATCAAAAAACCGTCATGTATGTGGAAGTCTTTGTCAACCTGTTTTTGACAAAGTTCCTCAAATACCTCCACAAAGTCATCGCTTTCTGCGTAAAGCTCCTTAATATACTCCAACCTGACCACCTCTGTAATGCCCCGCTCTGCACGGTGCATTATGCTGAGTCATCGACTCGAAGAGTTGCGTTGACCCGATTACGTATCGATGTGAATCGATACAAAGAGTTACGTTGTCCCGAGAGGATGCATCGAGTCGGATAGTTACATTGCCCCGAGGAACGCATCGAGTAAGATCGATGCAAGTGTTAAGTTAGCCGAGAGAAAGCATTGAGTCGGTTCGAAGATTCTAAGAAATCGAACCGACGCAAGGCAATTGACCGATTCGAATAAGTATTAATTTTAGTTGGTTTCGTGTGCAGGCTATCCATTTACGCTGAAATATAAGAGGTCGGCATTTTGCCTTATTCAGAAAGGGGTCCACGAAACCAATCGTCGCCTTGCGACGGACTGAGGCGTTGGCACGGTAAGCCGAATCGGACGTATAATTCAATGAAGCACGAAGTGCTCAAATAGCTAAGTCAGGAGAGTTGGCCGTGCAACGAATCCTGACTTAGCCGTGCAACGAAGTTATGAAATCGAGCCGCATCGGCTCGGCGAAACGACAAGGCGTATCGACTCAAGGTGGGGGGACATTGACTCTCTTTCCTACTCCTTCATGCCTAAGTAAAATATATATCATTGTATGCTGAGTTAACCTATCAACGCCATAGACGTGGCTCGATAGCGAGATAAACATAGTGCGTGTCGAACACTGGATAGAACAATTGATACGAATCGTACAACAAATGTACGAGTCGGTATGGAACATGAAATATCGCAAAGGCGAGCGCCTCGGTGTGCAAGCCATAAGAACATGGGATAACTGTATCGACGAGTGCCCCAGTGCATAAGTCATTCCGTGCCCCCGTGCACGAGTTAGCATGCTAGAACATTAAAAGACTATATCGGCGCGAGTGCCACAGTTGCAAGAGCTATAGAACATTGAATAGCCTATCGAGGCGTGCCTCAGTTGCACGAATCGGAAGAATGGAACATAAGTATAACGTATTGAATACTAAGGCGTAGAACAAGGAAACACGGCTTCGAGGCGTGCATTTAATGCATGATGCAAGGAAAGACGGCGAATGTGCGCAGCTGCACAATACTTACAAAATATGGCGTCGTTGCGACGAGGAGAACAGTTGTGGCACGGATGTGGCATAACTGTCGATGCGGCATGGTGCCTTCGAAATGTTCGTGGCCTTCGGGCATTCGTTGAGAACATTGGGACGTTGTGCCAATTGAAATAGAGATAAGCGAACTTGCTTGGTTGTATGAAAGATAAGATGCATTACATGGTCAAATGGACTTAAAGACGTATAGCCCGTGCACTGGTAATCCCTCGAATGTGGCGCACCAGGGCGCTGGGACCGTTCGGCCTAGGAGGGACTGCGATTATCGATATGTTGGTGCACTTCATCTAGACGGTTAGCGACCTTCTAGTGAATGTGATAAGCCACTTATTCGAATATTTCGGGGGTCCTCTGATTGTTTGGGTTAGCAACCGCACAGAGTGGTCATCGTCTTACATATTCGATTTGAGAAACATAAGTCCATTCTAGCCCGGAAAGCTAGTGACCTTCATATAGTTAAGGGCGATGGGTTGGAAGTGCAAGTTATACATATATCCTGCATGGACGGATCCTGGGTCGAAAGTGCAAGGTACACTCATATCGTGCACATATAGATCCGCATAGAGAGCACTTATAACATGACAGGGAAAGCTGATAGGCGTATTCACCTTGCGTCGGTGCAAGGGCTAGTGCGTTGATGTTGGTAAGAAGTCACGGAACAACACGAGATTGCTTGTCTGTTTACTTATGCAAATTGAATAACATGCAACAGGATTGATACGGCCGAGATATAGAAGGCATGATGTATGGAACGGTGAAATCCTTTGCGGGCAAGAGAGAACATGAGTGTTGTAGCCAATCTGGCAAATTCCGTTGGGCTATTGAAAGCCTTTGTAATCTCATTTCGAATATCAATAAAGAGAATTGTTTCGTATACTCTGTTTTTCTTTCGTTGTTAATATCAACTCAAAGATAACCATTTGAGAACTTATCATCTTGCCTTGCACGAGCGCAACTCCAGGCTCGTGCGGCATCACGCCCCCTGCGAGGACGATGATTCGGGTGATTCCGGGTCGGGGCGTGACAACCTCTTGCCTGAGAATGGCTAACAATGACTCCTTACTACCAAGTGCATTGGCCACCCGGTGAGAAATTCTAGATATGTGTACGAGCTGGTACAAAAATTTCTGGAGGAACGTACACCTTGTATGTATGTTGCTGCTGATGCACTTCTATCTACTTAAATACTTGAGATCCATGGTCAGATTAAAGTAAAAATTCATTACCAACCAAATAGTACTCCCAATGTTTGAGCACGCACATTACCGCATAGAACTCTTTGTTCACTTCCTTCGAGCATTGTTCAGTTTCTCATTGAAGAATGTTACTGGTTGCTTATCTTGCGAAAGCACCACACCAATGCCAATGTTGTTGGCACCGCACTGAACTTAGAAGAGTTTGTCAAATTAGGAAGAGTTAAGACATGTTTGTACTTTGTACAAAGCTTCTCCTTGATCACCGCAAAACTTGTCAATGCTTCTTCTCCACTTTCCATGTTTGAAGCACTCCATAATAGACATAATCATGGTACTAAAATCTCGAATGAACCGTCGATAAAACATCGCCAACATATAGAAACTTCACACCTCTGTTATGGTCTTCGGTGTCGGCCACTCCCAGATTGCACTAACATTCTCCTCATCGACATGGACACCACTCGCATCCATGATAAACCCAGGAAAAAAATAACTTTGACGTCTTAAAGTAACACTTTCTCAAATTGACGTTGAGTTGATTTTGCTTCAGCACATCCAAAACCCTCATCAAATGTTCTAATTGTTCATCACGGTTCTTGTTTTAGATTAGTATGTCATCAATGTAACCATAAAAATCACCAATGAAAGTCGTAGTGCTTGGTTCATGAGACGCATGAAAGTTCTTGGTGCGTCGGACAATTCGAATGACATGATCATTCATTCAAACAATCCATCTTGTATCTTAAACCTCGTCCTTCGACCGGATGCGTATTAGTAACCACTTCGAAGATCTATCTCGGGGAAGTTTTTGTCTCCACTCAACTGATCTAACATATCATCTAGTAGTGGTATCAGAAACTTGTAGCCAATCTTGATCTTGTTAATCATACTACTGTCCACACACATCTACCAACTATCGTCCTTCTTCGTTGTCGATATTGTTGGAACAACGCACAGACTCATGCTCTCCCTAATATGCCCTTTCTGTAACAAATCCTCAACATTCTCCCGAAGAATCTAGTTCTCCTGCAAGCTCATACAATAGGGTGCCACGTTTGGTAAACTCACGATGGTTATGAGTTTGATGCAGTATTGGAAGTTGCGCATAGGTGGTAGCCCTCTTGAAAGTTTCTCCGAAAGAATGTCGCATAACTCGTCGAGGACCGATTGTAACTCCATTGGTATCATTCCTCTCACCATTGACTCTTCGGCTATGGTTTCATTCACTATTAATACTTGCACAATACTTGCACCTTACGAGCCTACTTGAATTTTGTTATGCTTCCTTCGTTGAGACCGTTAATAAAAGAAAAATCTTCTTCTCCTTTTGTAAAGATTCGGTTTGGGTACTTTGCTCCATCCTTCACCAACCGGTACGTGTTGTTGCGTCCATCGTGCTTCGCCACCACATCGAAATTTCATGGTCTCACAAGCTACAAGTGACATGCGTTAAGCCCATCAATCACGTCGTAGTAGATCTCATCGCTATAGGCTCCGATGGAGAAGGAAACTCTACATCGTTCAGTCACCCTGACGCTTAGCACCTTTGAACCAATATGATTTAGTACGGTTCCAATTGCTTCTCCAATGTCAACCATACATCTTCGACCAACTATCGTCTGATGATGTTTTCCTAGCTGTCAATATCGACCACGACTCTAAACCATTTACAATTGATGATACATCGGGTTTGGAAGCGCTTGTTCCGTTGTGAGTAATCTTCGTGTCTAGGTGCCAACATGATCTTCCATACTACACCAAGGGCCACTTCTTCCTCCTCGATGCCACAATTGATATCATCATTCACCTCTTCGTCTGATGTTTTGCGATCAATGTAAGCCACATGTTTTTTCCGTAAAAATCACTTGAATGGTTTGTGCATTTGTTTAGGTGTGTGATTCGTGCACGCAGATGATATCTTCTTGCCATCTTCTGGAATCAAAATTTCGTTCGCTAAGATCAAAGATTTATATGATCCATGACAAATATATGGCCCATTATGTTGTATGTGTGTGAATCAGCTCGGTGAAAGTGAAGTTGTAAAACGATGAATCAAAATTCCGTGTGTGAGTTGCTATTGCACTTTCCCTTCCAGTCAAGCAGACGAGTGACTTTTCCTTCACGAGCTATGACAACATCATCACCAAGCAAATAGCCTAGGGCAAATCCACTAAAGTGACTTTTGAATGAGACCCATCGGCTTAGGGGCAGTTGCTACTCTAACCTAGTTGATTGCACTTGAAACACTTGCCAAGGACGATTTTAGCATATGGGTTGTCGGGTCAGATAGTCACTTCTACGAGTTTTTTTCTTGCCATCTTCTATGACGCCATATATTTTATGGATGTTTCATCCATTGCTACGTTCATAGGCCGATCCACCGTCTCTGATTGCCACTTCCATCTGCAGCTCGACTGCCATTTCACTTGGAGCAACTTCTCGGATTGCAAGACTTGATTTTGGAACTTTGTCGGGTTAGGTATGCACTGAGCTTCGACTTGAGCCTATCCATTAAGCGAGACATATGTTGCCCTTTGGTCTCATCGAGATGATTCCCCTCGGCAAGTCGCAAGAACTCCGCAATATACTCATTGACGCTTAGTTGTCCATGTACAAACCTCTGGTTCTGATGGAAAAGTTGTTGCTTCCAGTCGTCGGGTAGGAACCACACCTTCAGCTTCTTCTGCATCTTGCCCCAAAGGTGATGTATTTCTTCCGTTCTTGTTTATGCTCGTCCTATAGCCTATCCTACCAAACCGATGCTCCTGACTTCAATCGACAGGCTACAAACTTTACCTTCTTGTTCGTCGGGATTTTCATATAGTCGAAGAATTGATTCACCTCCCACAACTAATCCACGAACTCCTCGATGTTAAGATCAAATGAAAGATTGGAATATCGACCTTCAACTTAAATTCATCGCCTCCCATACGGACCTTGCATACGACCGCCACGTTGATAAGCATAGCCATCGTCAGACCGAGCTCCGCAGTCACAAAAATAGTTTCTCCTATAGTCACAATACCGATCGTGTCCACCGACCCGTCTCGCCGGTCAGACAACATTTAACTCGCCACGATCGTCATCACGATCCAACCTGGAGGAGATCATCAAACTCCTTGTTCCAACTAGACGAATCTATCCGAGCCCTCCGTGAGCGACGCTTTCATGCTTATACTTGTCCATCTTTCCGGAGGTCGGGGGTGTTGCTCATACATGACGTTGTTTCTGGATAATGAACCGATTGCCCCAACTATTCCGGATTGCCTACCGTCTTCTAGACTCGTTGGACATTGGGTCACATCCTGCAGAAAGAGACATTGGGTCACATCCTGCAGAAAGACCTCAATGCTACGGGCCACCGCAAAGAGATCTTCAACCCCTTGTCCATTGTTAGGGTGTTGTTGTTTGCCGTCTCCGTCGTCATGCCTTGCTACAAGTTGAAGCTCTGATATAATCTGACATAGCCCGAAAACACCACTTCTCTGAAAACCAACGAACCAAGATAACAAGGACTAAAACCCTAATTCTCAAACACGAGAATCAAAAGAAAAAACTCTTCATTGACAGATATAACAATACAATTGAACTTGTCTCCACTCTTTACAAATTCCTACTTATACGAAAAATATAACTTAAACCCTAAGAAAGACTCCTAAACAAACTACGAAAAAGAAATACCAAACATAAACCAAAACCACGTCCAAAATCCAGCCTAAAGAAGGTTAAACCGTCTTGAACTGGTATTCCACTTTCCCAACTGGGATATCTATTTTTCCAACACCAAATGTTGCAAAAATTGGTTTCACGTTGTTATCAGGTTCCGTTGACCCGTATACTGCTGGTGTACTAGTCAGAGATCCAAAATTGGGTTGGGCCTTTAATAACGTCCGAATCATAGACATGTAAGATACTATGAATAAAGGAAAAGAAAATCGTGCCATTATTCAAGAAACAATAGTATGATGAGTACGAGAAGTACCTTCAAAACATAGGGAGACAAGGAACTTGGTCCTCTAGAAGAAAAGTAGGCCACTTCAGGAGAAAGAACCGTGTCAACAATTGTTTTTGTATGACTGAATTTAACAACTGGTCTTCTGCCAAAAAAATGGGTTTATGGAGAATTAGTAAGGTGCCATGATAGTTCACAACAAGTACTATTACATCAATCATATCGCGAAGACTGAACATATACCTTGCGCTCCCCATGTAAGTCAAGATCGAAGTTCCAGCTTCAAAGTCCACTTGGAGGCAAGGAAAACCATACACTGGAGCAATATCTTTCGTCAAGAACTGGGCAAAGATGAGACCGGCGCCATGAGCTCTTCTTACAGTTGTTGCTGCAACATAGGGTGATCTCTGTCCTCGGGTTTGGAAACAAAGTACCACATTTCCTCTTGCCAAGGTAGAGTTCAGAGACCCTACATCACAACTCCTACAAGGAGATTAACTTCAATAAAAATGAGCTCAACATCCCCCTTTTTTTTGGTAATAAGAACCAATTTAGATATTTGAAAACACGAACTAAGCTAGCACAGTGGTACCTTGCATCATCATCCTCTGCATTACTGGAGGCAATGTCTTCTGCATAAACTATTTATAGAACCTGTCTACTAGCTTTCCGACATACAGTGATTGCCCCTGAAGTTTTTCGTAAACATATGCTGTTACTTAAAAATCGGCTTGAACGCACTTTTTAAATTTCAATTCTGTGAAGTCATTCAAAAGCTGGTACATATAGTGAAAGAAGTAGCCTCTAAAGAGAAGGGAACTTACCAGTAAAGTGTGGTTATTTCCAAGAGTGACTACTGTAAGAAAAGTCCGATCAATAGAACTAGCTGCAACAGTTATGACCCAAGGAGCTGTATTTATCACCGTCTGCGAGTAAGGACCCGAATTCCCAGCTGAACAGACTACGGTAATTCCTCTAGCGACTGCATGAAAGGAGCCAATGGCTAAAACGTCTTCGACATAAGTAGCAAGTGGAGGCGACGAGCCCAAAGAAACTGAAAGTGCATCTACACCATCGTGTATTGCGTCATCAAAAGCCGCAAGGATGTCAGCAGAGCTGCATCCGCCAGTAGCCCAACAAACTTTGTAGACTGCTAACCTAGCACTCGTGGCGCCTCCTCTTGCTAGGCCTTGGGCAAGCCCCATGAAGCTTGCGTTGCCCACAAAAGCACCAGCAGCAGTAGATGATGTGTGTGTGCCGTGTCCAGCTGCATCACGAGGGTGACAGATACTCAGTCGTGTCACTTGCGTTCAACTTCCCGAATTCAGCTTCATAGCCTTTGGAATACCAGCGTGCACCGATTATTTTTCTGCAGAATGAACCCTATCAAGGCACTCTTAGTGACCAAACCATAACCTTCAAAGAAGAAAAGACCAACCAAGAAGAAGAACACAATTTGCGTGGTTCAACCCTCAGGCCTATGAGAGCGCTATTTCAGTATCACAAAGGCAAGTGTAAGAGACTTGCACAAACTGTTCTGAAAGTCCCAATCTCACACTACCAAGCCCAAAGAATTAAATTTTATCTCAACAAACATCTAAACAGAATGGGTAGGTAAGCTGAATTTGAGTCAGGGGCTCCACTCTGCGGTGATCGAGATCAATCACAGTGTCTATGGAATGCGCACTAGTTGGTTCTACTGAGGCTATTCTCAAATAAGACATCAATTGATCAAGAGGATAGTTCTCAAGGGATTGATCTCGGTCACCACAGAGTCGACTATCAGTATCTTCAGCTAATCATTTGGTTTCTTATAATTAAGGTTTACCTAGTTACCCGTAGTTGCCTGTTTTATGATATGTTATGCTCATCACAAAGTTAATCCAACTTTTCAGTCACCGTGGCATAGTTTCTGTGACAAGTTTACTAAATGGCGACCATATAATCAGTATTGCAAAGGAATGATTGCTCAAGTTTGGTTATGACATGTTTTCTTGACCTATTGCATGATATATATAGAAAAGAAACAGGAGACCCTACTGGACCTAGTACCCAAACTAGTCAATCTCCAATATCAGTGTGCACATTATCACTATGCACGATATACAACTAAGAGGTAATGATACTTATCTCAAGAAGTAAGCAGCAAAAGGAAAAAAAAAACATATGATACATTTATTTCACAGGAAAATGTTTGCATAAACCATACAAGTGCATCAAATCGATAATGTAATCCTCCAAATAATAAAGAAAATGTTGGAGTGGGTGGGATTCCCAACCTACGTGGAGAATACCCTGGGGTGCGACGAGATGAAGCTCGGGAGTGCATCAATCGCGTATATTGGAACACATATGGTAAGCAAATATATGATTGGATTTCCATCTTTGACTTTGACGATATACTTATGATTTGATCATTCATATATTGACTTTCCATATAATTGGACTTCTAGTTTATGCAAGCCAATTATGATTGGATTTCCATTAAATATATGATTGATATATATTGAACTTTCCATATGTATTGGGCTTCCATAGATTTCTAATATATGGCAACCCTAGTTCATGAAAGGATTTATAAAAGGTTGATGTTTCAGGTAATTTTCTCTCTTCGGAGCGGGCTTTCTTTAGTTGTGGTGATCCATTTTGGATCGGTGATAAGCTTGTAAGCAGTCGGTGTACTTTCGTTCCCAGCAGAAAATTGTAGGCACGAGGAAGATGAAGTGAAATCGGTTTTTGCTTAAATATGAAATATGAAAGTAGCACTCCTGATAATAGGAAGATAAATGATGAAACTAATCATAGGAAGGTAAATGGCTGACCTATTACAATTATAAACATGAAACTCCTCTCCTTCTTGGCATATCCCTTTCCAATGCTTCGGAATTTCTCCCATCCCATGATCGGCAAAGCTAGCGGATTCCGGCCATATTCCTTCAACAAAAATTTACATTATCCACTACAAGTCTACAAGTACACATACACAAATCATACAATTAATTTCTCCACACCATCCGATTGAAAAAGAAGCCTTACCGGTATCCAGCACGCCGATGATGGACCTATCGCCCCCCTGGCTCCTCGAAAGGAGCCCGTTCGGCGTCCGGGGATCCAGCTGGAGAAAATCCCAACTCCTGGTAGTGTGGAGGCAGAGGATCCGGTTAGGAATAACGCGAACCACCCCGGGAAAATCTGAATGGCCAATGAGAGTGCTCAATTTCTTCATTGGTACTTAAAAACTTTGTCAACAGGAAAGTGAAACTGAACTCATGGAACACACCAGCAATATGGTTAGCCTGAGATTCTGTCAGGACAGCCGCAAACCCAGAAAACCCATGGTTGTAGCTGTACAGCTTTGATGAAGCAGCTGCTTCTTCACTGTATATAATTAATCACGTGTGACCAAAACTTTAAATAAATAAATAACAGGAGTGTACTTCTTAACCATACAAAGTACTTGCTATTTCAGTTTAAGAAAGAAATAACAGAACCTTTTGAGCACAGTAGAAAGAATGCCATGATGGAGCTCCTGGAGAGACTGTGCTTCTTCTTGAGCCTTGTCTCCCATGTACACAATGTAGACCTGCAAGAGCAGAAACAAGCTAACCAACCAATGTAGAGCCAGAGAGTGTCGACTGTGTGAGAATGTGTGTGTGTGTGTGTGTGTGTGTGTGTGTGTGTGTGAGAGAGAGAGAGAGAGAGCGCTCACATTGCTTGCAGAAGCAAGGCCAAAGAGCAGTATCAGTGGCAAGATCAGTCGAGGAGCAGCAGCCATGGTTGCTCTCATCATTGGCCAAGAGAAGAGTGAGATGGTTGGTGATGGCAGCAGTAGTAGCAATGGATGCAAACAAAGGAAACATAAACAACTACTAAGTTGGCCAGGATGGAACACACACAAACACACACACAAACAGGCTTGATTTAATTAATGCAAGCAATGGGCAGTGGCTTTGTTTTCCACTCCTGTCGTTGTCTCTTTATTATTTTCCTTCTTGAAACATCTTGACTTGGTTTGAGCAGGGGGGGCACAACTCAAATGGAAAGAGAGTGGAGCTGAGGTTGACAACACACAGTGGCTCTTTCTTTTGAATTTGAAATTAAACTCAATGAAGTAGCAAACAGTAGAAAGTAGCAACACCAAACACTTGAAGCCATTCATTTAATGTGGGCATGGGGAGGGAAAGACTTCCAATAGAGCTGGGTAAACGCCGCAAGTGACTTCCAATGAGGATGGGTAAACGCTGGAAGTGGACCTCCCACTAGGACTTATTTGTCTTTGTTAAGGAACGTCCTAGCGTCCATTGCTGATAGGCCAGTTACTATAGTGGGACTAGGTGTGGGGAATAAAGGGAGGATATACTACTACTAGGGCTCACACAAACCTCCATCATGGGTTAGTGGGGTTAACAGTTTCAGCTGGCAATGGAAACCATAGCAATGCTAAACAGCCCGCGGGTTCGCCCTTGCATGTTTCGGGGCCAACCCCCGAAATCTCAGCCCCCTCCTCTCCAATAGAGGATCGACACGTGGCCGCACGGGCCAAATCCTCGGTCCAAACAGTGGTGTCCTTATTCTAAATTCGATTATTTTTTTGGTCAAAGTCCAGAGCAACACTCACAAGGTTTAGTATAAAAGTATACTATTCATCATCCAGGAAGTATATCCAGGAACCAGTAATAACCAATCTTGTATATAAGGGAGGAGCAACAGTTGGCAGTACACTGGCCAAATATATGTTAAAATTACTTGTGTGCTGCTCTGCAAACCGCATGGGGGACCACATGTTAGCCCGAGGATGGATTGGCGTGGCGTCCCTCCATTGGAGGGAGGGGAACGGTGAATACATGGGAGGGGGCGGGGTCCAATAGGAGGGGACACAGCCTCTCGGTTTGGTTTTTGGTCCCCCCGGTTTGTATTTTAACACTTCTTCGTCGGAAGCCTTTAGTTTATGATTATTAATAAAAGTAGAGTTTCCGTGTTTAGATATTAAATATTCTAACTCTCCTTGCAAGGCCCAAGAGAGAGGGGAGTTGCTTAAAACAGACATCCAAAAGTATGAAGTAAAGAAAAGAAGAAAAGAAATAGTCATAGAGATCAAAACCTTCATAGGGAGATGTGCGTAGATGATACATTTCCCAAAGCAAATACAATGAATCTCTCTACCATATCGATATACAGAACAAAATATAATAAACTGTTAACAGTCCCTTCCTTACCATAGAATGCAAGTCTACATGACAACAACACAGCAATTCTCAATTTTCTTTTCTACAAGGAACTTATTTGGAGCACCAAACCTTAATGCACCTAAAGAATTAGTGTAGAAGTTAAATGGCTGTAACAAAACCATATCAAAAATACTTGTCGAACTGAGGCGAGTGGGGGCCGCACTAACATAGCCCTCCCTATTGACTCCACCCTTCCTGCTAGCACCGGTCTCAATCTCTCTAATGGAGGACTGCCATGTCAGCACGGTTCGTAGTGCGGTCCCTCCTCGGAAGGAGCATTGAAACCATATTCTCTTTCACGTGCAGCAGCTTATATATTAGCAAAAGTCCCAACAATTTCAAAAGAATTCAAACCAATTATACTAAGGGCCATGATATACTAAGGGCCATGACTAGACTCTTCAAAAGAAATACATTAACAAAAGTACTGATTCTTAAAACAAAAGAGAAACAACATAAATATAAACTATATAAGAACCAAATAAATACAGTACCCGTCTGAAGAAAAAAATTGATGAATAAATCATGTGGACACATGTTATCTTGCAATATTTGCTCCTTAAACTGATACTTTGGGCAGGCAGAAAAGAACTAAAGAGAATTGAACATGGTTACTCTTAATACATTGAACAGACACCACACTGAATGGAAGTAACTGGTAATTTCACTGACAACAAACTTCTGTTAGGCAACACCTTCTACAAGGGAAAAAAAAATGCTACATCCTTTCTGTGAGTACCTCTCTTTCATGCGGAAAGAATTGAATGTATACTACTTCCCCCGTTTTGCCATTAAAATTGCTGAGGAAGAAGAATTCTTCTGCTTGTGTTTACATGAGGATGCGGATAATAGCAAGACCGACAGCAGATATTGACACAAGAGTACCGATGCAGTACTTTATAACATCATATTTTGCTGCCTCCAGTTGAGCCCTTAATGCATGGATTTCCTGTGGAGCCAAACAAAATTAACCATCAGTACCAACAAAATTCTACAAAAATCATCTTCATACACGTGCTTTATTTTTGTTGTTTTACTTACCCTGTCAAGCTTTGTAGTGAGATCAGTAGTTTCTGCATTCTGTTTGGCAAGCTCATCACGGATGCGCCTGCACACATTAATCGGTTCAAGTTTTTTAGCATAGAATCTTAAACTGCAGGTACAACTAATAAAAAAGCTGGCAGAAACAAAAAGTATTTAAGGCACAATTCAATGACTGCGTCCGAACCAAACCTTGGTTGGCAGCCCATTTGTGGTACCTATTAAGGTTCAAAGATGAATATGGGACCGATTAGAACAGCAGTGGGCCAGTGGGACATGGGTACGTGAAAATGGAGTCTGGAGATATATTCAGCTAAAATGGCCAAATCTAACCAAAAGTACTCCTTAATCAGGTTAATTATGCCCTCTAAAGCTATATTTTTATTATTAGGTAAAATCTAGATGTTCTATTAAATTGGCCAGTCGCAATCATAAGGAAATTAAGCAGAAGCATTACCCAGTTTTCTTTACTATTTTCCATGGGCGGACTCAAGATATAGCCACACATTAGGCACCCAAACATCAGTGTTCCTTCAATAGAAACTTAAAGTACCATGCTTTTCCATTAAAAAATAACTCTTCAAAGAATAATAAAATATGCATGCCATCACTTACCCTCTTTCAAGATTAAGATCTAGACGTTGCCCAGCAGTAACTTTGTCAATCTCGTACCTGCCTCAGGAAATACAGGTTAGAACAAAAAAATAACGTTTAAGAACAGGGATACAGCATATATGATAATAAAGGCAGACCAACCTTAGCTCGCTGCGCATCTTCTCAATATCAACCCGGAGCTTTTCAGTCTCCCTTTGCAACAAAGAAAAATGGTGCTCCTGTATCCATGGACATTAGCTTTAATATTAAATAAAAAACTTGGTCTATAAATGGAATACACTCAAAGGTTACGCAAGTTCACATTGCTCCAATATCTATCTGACATAGCTAACAGCTTCAAGGGACGCCATATTCTCGATTCCTCGAGAATACTGGTTCTGACAAAGAAAGTAAAATCCTCCATAATCTTTAGTTATACATTTCATCAAACTTAGCAGAAAATCATATATAATAAAGGCACACAGAAATGGGAAATCAGTTCCAAAGTATGAGTGTCCATGTGAGAAAGTTTAAAAGATAAAAATGACCCTCTATCAAGTATAATCTCTTGCAATATAGGTTCTTACAGACGTGTACGACATTATTTGTGTAGATGCAGAAAAAGGGTGCTCGGATCTGTGTATCTGATTAATAGTGCAGGGTGGGTGGCAAAGCAGTGTTTATATCATTAGATGATCGAGGATCCAGCCTCCAAAGAAATCTAGAAAGCTTTTAAAGTAGCTGAAGATACAGAATCCATATGCTTGACTTGTATTGGATTCTTGTAGGTCCAACCTCCCAAAACATCTATATGGTTTTGAAGCAAGCCCAAACAAAAGAATCCAAGACATGCTCGACTTGCATTCTTTTGCACCCAGGAGTTTTTTGAGGTAAAGGTTCAGAAAATGGATGCTAATCCACTTGCCATCTTGCACATTTACCTTCCATTTTGACTTTGAAACACACACATATATATGGGAGCGGATCTTCGAACACAAATTTCACACTCAAAATGATACACAAATTGGTAGACGTTGGATCAAAACAAAATTGATGGACAAGATTATTAAACCCAAAAAGGAAAAAAGGAAATGAATCTTTCATTTCCTTTTTTCCTTTTTGGGTTTAATAATCTTGTCGTCAATTTTGTTTGATCCAACGGCTACCAATTTTGTGTATCATTTTGAGTGTAAAAGTTGTTTTCAAATATTAATATATATATATATATATATATATATATATTATATTATATATATATATTTGAAGATGGTAAATATCCATGATCGCTCCCAATGGGATTCAAACAGCGCAAGCATGGTAATGTACCTTCATTTCTTTTAACAGAATCTAAGTGTTCCCTAGAATCTTAGAATGTTATTGACCGATTAACAATATACTTTATTCTGTTTGTGCCATCCAATCCTCGATCACATCCTATCAAAATGGTCTTTTAAATGCTCTAAAGCTTTCTTTATCCATTTATTTATAACAGAATCTAGGTGTTCCCTATAATCTTAGAATGTTAATGATAGATCAACAACAATATACTTTACTGTGTTTGTGTCATCCAATCCTCAACCATATCTTGTGAAAATGGTCTTTTAAATGCTCAATAGCTTTCTTGTATCCGTACCATGTGGTGTGGCTGCGACAATGCTATCTCTGTCGTTTCTATTGAATATTTCACAAATAGTTTTCTTGTATCCAAAGCTTTATAGCTTAATATTTCTAACTTAACGGATTGCATCATTATATTTATACCTACTAGCAGTAAATAATAGTGCCTGGTGAATGAAATCTTGAAATTTTCAAAAGTGATGTCCCTGTGCATATCTATTTTTCATTTACACCTCCATCTCTGAATGAATTCACTGCTACTATATTACTTCCATAGATTGCTCTCGCTTGCAAAGCATTTTGAAGTGTGGAGAATAGCATTAGACATATTCAAATTTTAATGCAAGAAGCTGAAAGCCTATAAAGAGCATAGCAGCAAGAAGATAGGTGAAGGCTTGAGAAACACTGGAAGCAAATGAATGTTCACCTGCTCTATTAAGAGCATGTATTGTTACTCAAACAGGTATGGAAAGAATACTCCTCAATTAGAGTTACTTGATGGTAATAGCGTTCAATATAATGCTTAATAAGAACTCTTGAAGGTGGATAGCATCCAAAGGAACTCCAAAGCTAATAGGCAGTAGGCACCAGTAAAGTAGACTGTTGAAAGAGTTAAGACATTGGTCAGTATAAACAAAAGAGATCATGTCTAACATGACGTTCCAGATAAGTGCTTGAGAGAATCTTGACAACTCAATAAAACTAAGAAAATACTACAACATTATTCTGATCTTTCCTCATTTTAATCCTGAGAAGGGATAAAACTTACCTCAAAACGCAGCAAAAACATATAAGGTGCCACTGACATGAGTATTACAGGAAGCAAATTAACTGGATGTGGGATAAAATAGTTTTATCCTCTGTTGTGCACATACCCCTCTAGACACTGTATCTGACACATCTCTTACACGACATTTGCCACTTCCTTGACACTCATGTCGGGTATGACTCGTCCATGTCTAGGCTCAAAAGAGACCCAAAGCATGGTTGAAAAGTGACGTTGCATGGTCGTGATCGAGCCAAAACACATTTGAGAAATGAGAAAGAGAATATCTTTGTATTGAATACTTATGAAATCTTTCTGGAACCTAGATACTACCAAATACATGCATAAATATGAACATTATTAAGATCTAATGTATAAAATATATACATAGATATACTTTCATGTGTATATATAGTTATATACCTTATCCATGCCATACCCCGAGACCTGTATCCTAAATTTTCTGTAAAAGAAACTATTTTGAATCCATATCGTGTCCATATCAGTCTATGCAACCTAGATTATACGAGAAGTAGCACCTTTGTATAAAGGATTCAGATGTTTATTAAAGATTCCAACTTCCAATTTATATGAGAATGGCGCACTCTACCACTATTCCCGAATATAGTCAGATTGCAGCTACCATGTGCAATTCTAGTACAGAAAATTCAAGCCACTAATAAAGCACATGCCCAAGAGTAAGTCAGAAAGCACAGCATGAGATTAACCTCTTTGCAAGTGTTCAGGCTTTTGCTGGTTATGTATAAAGCTATCCTAGCAGGAGTATATTAACTTCTCACTTTCCAACGTTTTTCAGTGAAAGATGTATATAACAATCAACATGCACTTTTGTTTTCAGCAGCTCAAACAGAACATTAATACTACTATATCAACGTGAGAACCATCTTCAATCTGATGAGATTCAACCAGATTGATGTCATAAGCATATCCTAGAAGAAACAAAACCACTAAATTAGCTTCAAACAGCTCAAAACAAAGAAACTATATTACCATATCAAAGATTCAAAGTCAAAGAGACTCTCCAAGCTGATAAGGTTCAACCTGATTAATGTAATAATCTCAACTCGGCATGAGAAGATCAATTAAGTAATCTAGCAAAGTGGCAATCTCAATTCTTTGCTACTGCATTTGATAACAGTGACATTTACCTGTGTCCAACAATCAATATAGCTAGCTGTTTCAAGTTCCCATCAAGATAATAAACCATTAAACCGAAAAGATAATACCCCCAATACCCATGGCTCACATTATTTAGAAGATTTAAATTGTTGCCTATAAGAAATGTACAGAGTGCTTAAAACAGATCATCAATGACATTATTTCACCGAAGTATCAAGTCCAAAATGCTTTAGCAGACCTTTTAAGCCAAAACATCCCACTGTGACATCTTTCATGTATCTTACCACGTTGACCCAAATTTCTGTCAACCTCATCTTAATGATCTGCTTCAAGCCTTCCATGGACAGTACAGCTTTCCTCAAAGGTTCAAGTAAAACCATAGTATATTGATAATAAGAGAAGTGATATATAGAAGTTAATTTCAGTATGTCTTGCCTTATAAATTCAAATTTGGTGTCTGTACATACTAAAATCTGAATCCGAAAACAGGAAGCAAAGAATTACTTGAAATTTACAAGCCAGGTCAACTTTCTGATGAACCAAAATGCAATTCCCAAGTTCAGTTATCACCATCTTTCAGGAATTTCCCAAAACTTTCTATTACTTCTTAAAACAGGGTCTAAGGTTTGATGAAAATTCTTGATATGATTGCCTCCTTACTGTTCATTTTGTGGTGTCACTCAAAACAAATCATCTAGGCAGTTTTCTAGCAAAGCAGCTCTGAAATTAGGCCAAGTTGAGATGTCACCATCTTCCAGGCTATCAAACAAATTTTCGTTTCAATTAGTTTTCAAATCAAAGGTTCACATTGACTAAAGATTCCTGCTGGGGCTATGTTGCTTTCTCTTCATTTTAGGGTCTCTTTAAAACAAAATGACATTGGAGCTTCTTTCCTTCTCTTGTTTTCCCTTGTTGCTGTGATCCTGTTACACTGGCAATTTTGATACCTTCAAACCATAAAGCTATATCTTACAAAGTGGTGCAACTAATCGTGCAACCAGCGACTGCCTAGCACCTAGATCATTGAGGTTCTGGGGATAGACGAGTTGGGGCTTGGGGTGGGGGTGGTAAGCTTTTGAGTATCAAGATGGCCTGGAACCTCCTTAGGAAGGTACCTCCCATGTGGTTTAGAAGGGAAGTCAACAAAAGGAAAAGAAAGAGACTCTCTCACTTACCTTGTATATCATTTTTTTCTCCCTCTTATTATATTTTCAATTTAATTGAAGCAAAATTCAGGAGGAGGTTCCATGGTGTATCATGTTTTCTGATTATGTGTTGGTTGATGAGAGTAGAGAAGGGTTACATGCTAGAATAGAAGTGTGGAGAGAAACTATGAAATCCAAGGAATTTAGAAGTAGTAGAACAAAACAGAATATATGAAATGTAATTTCAACCCAAAGTAAAAAAATGGAGGGGAGGGGGTCCATATAGATGAACAAGAGATACCTAAGAGTGGTAGATTTTAGTATTTAGGAACGATCATTCATAATGATGGATAGATCGAGAAGAATGTCATGTATAGAATTATAAATTAGGATGGTTGAAATGGATGATTGTTTCTGGAATGCTTTGTGATTGCAAGATACCTCTAAAGTTGAAAGAAAATTTCTACAAGACTAGATCGAGTGTTAGGCAATTAAGAAACAACATATCCAGAAAATTAATGTAGTCGAAATAAAAATGTAAAGTATAGATGAGTGACAATACACTAATTGATAGGATAAGAAATGAGTACATCTGCGAGAAGTTAGAAGTGACACCAATTGAGGTCAAGATGAGAGAAAATCGACTTAAGTGGTTTGGACATATGCAACGTAAACCAATAGTTACTCATGTAAGGAGGAGTGATAATATAGTAGTTAATGGAGCCGCTATAACTAGAGGGAGGCAGAACCTGATGGAAGAAGAGGATTCAAATAGTCCCCAAGAACTGGGGACAAAGGCTTTGTTGTTGTTGTTTTCTAATTTAAGCAAAAGTCAGACACGTGTATAAAGGATTGAGAAAGCTTCTTCTTCGCCATTATTTTGAGTAATAAGATCTCCCTTATCTTTTCCTGTGAACAAAGTCCCAAGTTTCAAGAATACCAAATAATGATTATTGCCCCAAGCTTCAATAATACCAAATAGTGATTATTGATGACTTACCTAACAATGATATTTACATATCATAAACATATAACTTTCATGCATTTCTGTACGACTTATAAGCAAAGAGTTGTAACTCTTTATGTTCTTCGTCCTAGAACTTAAAATACATCTAACTCCTCAATGTTAGGCACATCAAGAATTTAAATCAATGTAAAGGCTTTGTTGTTGTTGTTTCTAATTTAAGCAAAAGTCAGACACGTGTATAAAGGGTGTATAAAGGATTGAGAAAGCTTCTTCTTCGCCATTATTTTGAGTAATAAGATCTCCCTTATCTTTTCCTGTGAACAAAGTCCCAAGTTTCAAGAATACCAAATAATGATTATTGCCCCAAGCTTCAATAATACCAAATAGTGATTATTGATGACTTACCTAACAATGATATTTACATATCAAACATATAACTTTCATGCATTTCTGTACGACTTATAAGCAAAGAGTTGTAACTCTTTATGTACTTCGTCCTAGAACTTAAAATACATCTAACTCCTCAATGTTAGGCACATCAAGAATTTAAATCAATGTATGGACATATAAAAGGGGGGTCCCACGGAAGGACATGTCGGTAGCATTCCAGGATATAGAAGTCCTGGTCATTCATGCATGCTTACATGATATATGAATAATCAAATTGTAGTATGTAAAAGTGTTGAATACATATAATTTATCTGAACCCAAAAAATATTACACAAAAAATAGCTAGACTCCCTGCTTCTCCATAAATCTCAACAAGCCTAAATTACTTTTTCCCAAGATGCAATATAAGGTCTTCAACAAAACTCAAAGTATTAAATAATAATGTGAACCTAATCCACCATATGAGCTATAAAAGCTTATAAAGGCACTCATAAATGATATAATGTACTGCTACTCCACGCTAGAAAGTTTTATCTTCCCAAAATGCAATATAAGGTCATCAACAATACTCAAAGTATCAAGTAAATTGTGAACCTAATAAACCATATGAGCTATAAAAGCTTATGAAGGCACTCATAAATGATAAAATGTACTGGTACTGCCTACAAGAAAGTTTGGATTCATAAAAACAACCATTACAAGTCATCAAGTGTATAAACTAAAATGCACAGTTATCAGTTATTACCGATATGCTCAGAAATGACGATAACAACAGCTTTAAAATGGTGACAATTATACTTATATATTCTCGAAGCTATATTTTATTGCGTCAAGAAATACTTATCCAAGAATATCAACATCAATGACAAACAATCAGTTAAACTTCTGCTACTGCGTATAAGACTGATACGATGAAACGATGAAACGAAAACGTACTTGAGAGCTCTGCACTTCAGACTTGAACTTGGAGAGGTTCGCCTCCTGAATCATTTCGCTCTGCACAAAATCGCCACAACCAGCTAACATCATTCAACTATGTTACGACACACAACATGCAATGGACACAACGAACAACCACCAACCGACCATAACAATTAATTCGATGTACCTTCTGCATGTCTCCAAGGGTGACAAAGGACTGCGACGTTCTCGAGGCTGTCGTTAAGCACCTCGGTGATAGCCGATGTGATCGCCTCGGCCTGGTTCGACGGCAGTCCCTGCTTCTCCAATCTCCTGACCTAGAAACACAAAGTCACACAAAATCAAACCCTAAATTAGGGATTCGAGAGGGAAATGGAGAATTCGAGCAACATTACCAGAGCTAGAGTATCGACGAGGAAGGCCCTCTTGCCATTTGACCTGACGAGCTGGGAGATGTGGAGGACCTGACCTCTCCGATCGCCGCTAGAGAACAGCGATGACGAGGACAGAGAGGAGGAGGAGGAGGAGGCGGCGGCGGGAGAGGACGATTCGGAGAGGAGGCTTGTGACGCTGCGGTTGGCGGCGGCGATGGCGAACGCGGATCGGGACTGGGAGCCGAGCAGCGCTCCTCCCCTCCGGAGGATTCCGGCGGCAGACATTGACAAGATTGACGGAAGAGTTTTGGTGGGTGGAGGAGTTCTTGGAAACCCTAACCCTAATTTGTAGGCGAAGAGGAGGAGGAGGAGAATTGTTTCTTCTTCGACAAGAAAGAAACTGGTTCTATGTTAGATTCCTTTTATCTAGGCTAAATTGGACAAGAGAGGAGGAGAAGAAAAAGGGAGAGAAGGGGGTCGTTTGCTATTTATGACTTTGGGCTTGTTGAGCACGAACATTTTTTTTCTATTTCAAGAAGAAAAAAAAAAATGGGAGGAGAAAATGAGACACGAGACAGAAACAGAATGAAAATGATAACATCTGAACTTTGCTTAGGCCGGTACAGGGATAAGATGAGACAGCCCGTTGTGGGATTAGTCAGATAAAACTTTAGATTTGGACAATTCATATTTTGGGACTGTTTGGATAGAGATAATTTTTTCAAAGTGTAAAAGTTGTATTTATAATATGTTGAGTTTTAATGAAATTGTAGCAAGTGGCACTTTCTAAAATATGTTTGAATAGAGTATTTTTTGTCTCCTGCAAGTGGAAGAAAAATGAATTCGTTGTTGTTTGGATGGTTTTTTTTTTTTTTTGAGCTATTGGATGGGTTTTTTTTTCTTTTTTTTTGTTAAAAGTGGAGAAAAAAAGGAGTTCAGTTGTTTGGATGGTTATTGAAAGTGGATGGGTTGGATGGTAAACCTATGTATGCTTACCCCCACCCCAATTCATTTAAACCTAAATATTTCTCATTTAAACTTAAATATTACAATATAAATTATTATAAATTACTATTGTTGTTATTAGAAACATAGTTATAGTTATTATTAGAGAAAATTTGAGTCGCACCCCATTTTATTAGTCATATTTCAAGCTGCATCCGACTGTTTTACCTTAATGCAAGTTATTTCCCACATTTTACGGATTTCGTCCAATACCGACAATCAACGCATTTGACCAAAAGTTTAGGACAAAAATACCCCTGACCTCGTGGGGAATGACAGAGGAGCGTCGTGGGGGAGCGGGGGAGCAGCGCCATGGACGAGTGGGGGAGCGGAGGAGGCAGCGGGAGGTAAAGGTGGTGGTGGTAATGGTGGGTGTTGGTGTTGGTGAAGGTGGTGGTGGTGGTGATGGTGAAGGTCAGGGGCGGCCCTGGCCTAGGGCAGACCGGACGACGGCCCAGGGGCCCCTGTCGAAAGGGGGCACCAGCATGAAACTATCTACAATAGAACTAGTACATATCATGTGTCATTGTTAACAAAAAGCTTTGTGGTGTAGTGGTTATAATGTTAGACTTGTATTTAAGAGGTCCTTGGTTCAAATCTTGATTACAACAAAATTTTGTTTTATTTATACTTTTTTTTACATTATGTATGTGACCCCATTTTGGAAGTTTTGCCTCGGGCCCCTATCAGCTCAGGGCCGGCCCTGGTGAAGGTGGTGGTGGTGAAGGTGGTGGTGGTGTGGTGATAATGGTGGTATTAGTGGTGGTGATGGCAGAGGGTGTAATGACCCGCTCCACCCTAGTGGAACGCCGATTCAAACGGCAAGTGCAACAACTCAAACGAGCCGTCGACCCGAAGAGTTGGCATCGACCTGATGAAGAATCGATGCAAGGCTTACATTGGCCATCAAGAGGAATCCAGACTTAGACTTTCAAAGGCGCGCTCGGAGTATCGCTCGGCCGATGCGAACATCGCTAAGGTGGGTGGCTCCGATGAACCCGTCTTTGCTTAGCCTAGACAAATAACAATACAGACACTATTGCTAGAATCGCTAGGCGATAACACCGCGCATGCTAATAAATGACTCAACGTACCTAGCTAAGGGAATAACCTCATCTTGTATGCTTGTATAGAATATGGAAAAGAACATGGAAAATGTGAGAACTCTCGCACCCCATTCTGCGCTCGTGCTAAGGCACAAGCTTACGTTCAAGTTCTTTATGCGTTCAACAATGAAACAATGAATGGTTTACAACAATGAAACGGAAGACTATCGACATAGTCGTTTCGAGTAGAGTATAGCAATATTGGAAGACTTCAGGACCGATGGGTCGCCAAGGCAACTCTCGCACGGGGAGTTGCATAATGAATAAATGAATGAACGAATAAGTGAATGAATGAATCAACGAATGAATGAATGAATACGTGAATGAATGAATGAATGAACGAACGAACAAGTGAAAGAAAGAAAAGAATGAATGAACAAAAGATAAGAAAGAAGGAATGGTTAGCGACAGGTATGACGGGGACGTGCATCGGGACTCGCTACCCCGCGCTGCACGGACGCCGCCACCAACCTGGTCGATAACGCGTTATGGCTAAGGGTTAGCCTATGGCTCAGAGACAGCCGTTAAGTTAAAAAGATAAGTCAATACGAAATGGTCGTGGACAATCCCATCGTATACGAGAGGTAGGAAGAATAAGGGATTCCGCGGCACGATCGAGGGAGAGAAAAATCGTGGCCGGCCTAGGCGGAATCAAACTGGCTTACGGGCTGCTTTGAGTGGGGCTCGACCACTCAAAGAGACGTAAGGCCAGGCATTTCAAGAGACTATCAAGGTGTACCAGCCATCACGCTTCGATAGGTGAGAATGCAAAAAGGGGTAGTTCAAAAGACTATCAAGGTGCATCCGCACGCTATGATAGGTGAGAATACCAAAGAGAATATGTCCAAAATGGCTTATGATGCCAGCGACCGGTGCATATAGATTAAGTGGGCTTTGCTGGTGGCAATCCACGTGCAAGTCCTTGCATTGAAACAAAGTAGTCTAAGTTAACTGAATGTAGCGCCTTCTGAACAGGCTTGAATGTAACACACTAAATGATAAAGAGTACTTCATGCAAATGAGTTAGAAAACACGTCTACGACGCGCTAGGACTTGAGGCAAGGACACGCCCTCGACACTGGATGTCTACGAGAATCACATTAAGTTATTACATATAAATTGTTGACTAATTTGGTTTACTTTGGACAGGGAAGGCCGGACGGTAAGTATGGGTAAGTCGTGCATGCATTTCCATGCAACACGTTGAAATCGGTAACACGAGATAGGTTATGATATATGCCATGAAACTGATCATAAGACAAGATTAGAAAGACAATGAATGATAGACGGTGCACAAAGTAAATAGAACGTGTTTGGTAATGATAGCATTGTGGGTGAGCTAGCCTCCCCACCATTGCATAACAATGTACTGATAACCCCTAGTTTTCTTGCAGGACGTAGGAGTCATCATCGGGTGTGGAGCTTCCCTCGAACGCGCTAAGACGCGGAGCTAACTCTGGAGCCTTGGAGCGTTGCAAGGAGCTGAAGCACCATATACATGACATAATGTATTGGAACATCACCATGAATCATTCCATCTTGTAAGCCACTTGGCACGTCTTTTATGTTTCAGAGAGAGAGCTTGAGCGATTTGTAATCTCGGCCTAGCGCCGCTTGTAAACTTCTTGAATGTCAATAAAGAGTTTGAATTTGCCTCAATTTGTGTTCATTTATTTTCCGCTGCAAATGGTGACACTCTGTGCGACTCTGTGGCCTAGCTCAAATCGGCCGTTTCCGGACTTAGCCTTGCACGGACGCAACCTAGGCCCGTGTGGCATCACGCCTTAGCGAGGACGATCGCTCCTGCGGGAGCGGGGCGTGACAGATTGGTATCAGAGCACAGCTTTACGTCCTTGGGCTTCATTTCGATTCTCTCAGTTTTGAAAGCTCGTTAGAAATAAAGAAGTATACGCTCTCTCTCGTTGTGCCTTAGGATGTTCCATACAATAAGTCTAATATTTTCAAAAGCTCGTACGAGTACTCGGTTGAACGGGATCGATAGGCGAAGGCCTTTGTGCCAAACCATGACGGACTTAAATCGAAAGAAAACTAAAATGCTAGAAGTTAGCAAACGCAAGGCGTGCTTGAATAACCTTACGCTGACAATGGCGAACGAGTACACGAGACCAAAGTATAGTTCGAACGGGATGGTTATGCACGCAACCTTTTGGCTAAGTTGTGCGGAGTATCGCGCACCTAGACCTTCTGGTGCAAACGAGTTACGAACGAGATTGATTATCGCTCGAACAAGAATAAGTGAGCGTGCAAACTCGAATTAGTCCGCACGGGATAGCTATGCACACGGCCTTTTGGCTAAGTTGTGCCGCGTGTCGCGTACCTTGACTTTTTGGTGCAATCGAGTTGCAAGCGATATCAAGTACCGCTCGGCGCTTAGGCGTACACGAAGATTGATTTGGATTTTGAGGAATAGTGCGAACGACTTAGTGCGTCGATACGACGTGAGCGATTACGCTAGAAATTCGTCGAACGAATCTGAAATATGTCTTAGCAAATGATGCGAAGGTGATTGTGGATTAAATAGGATGGCTCGAATCCGAGTGGTGTATGGATTTTCTTGGAAATCATTCGAGCAAAATTGAGGATTATGAGTAACGGCGAGTATATCGGCGAGGCGATGCGATCGCGCAAAGCCTTAGAACGGGTCACGCTTAGTTGATCGTGACAATAGCACTTGTGATTTCGGATTGGGTCAAATGAAATATGACTTGAGTTTTGGAGAACGATATTGAAACTAGCTTGAGGAATAGCGATCGAATTTGATCTTGGATTGAATCGAATGGAATTTTGGTATATCCAGTTCGGACAATAGCATCAGTCGCACGACTCGAAATTGGTTACAAAGGAAGATCGTCAGGTTACGCATATCGTCGATGGTATTGAGGCGTATCAAAGATCGATATGCGACAACTCGAGGATACTCTGACTCGACGAATGACGATCGTGCAACTATCATTGTTCCTATGGATGCTATACTCGGGATATTGAAACGTGTCGAGAAAAATATAGACGTGGCTCGAGGATTTTCTAGTTGAACGAATGACGGTCAGACTATCGAACCGAGATCTTGGCTTGGATGAAAAATGAAAATGTTTGGATATGCTTCGTTGACAACCACAACGTTGATGTTCTTGTCTTATGCGAGCGCAACTCCAGCCTCGTACATGCGTCACGCCGATTAGGGCGATCACTCCGCGCGAGCGCTGGTATGGTGATTCATACAGCGGGGGTGATCGAACTTGCATGGCATGGCAAATTTGATACATCGACTTGTGGTATGACGCGAATGTGGACTCGAAAAAGACTTAGCGTACGTGACGGTTGAATTTGAGGATTGCGTATGTCCAATCCACGTATCGAGAATGAATTAGTCTAGACGCAAGCAAGAGTTACGCCCCGATGAGAATGATTATTCCGCGGGAGCGTTGCATGGTGATTCATGAACCACCGTGGATAATCGGACTCGCATGAGATTGGGACACAACATATTATCAAAGCTAGACGACCTCGTGATCGAATATATGAATTGGTTAGAATTGGTGATTTGAATAGATTCGAATACGCACAACGAATGCATTGATGCGAATAGGTGATCGTGCTCGATGTTTAGAAATCTGAGTGACGCGAGCTTGGGTAGAAAACCCCGTACTACCGACTTTGGTTTGACCCTAGGATTAGGGTCAGTGTTGGCATTATTGTTGGGGAACTATGATTCCAATCCTGACATTGACTTAGCCTTGAGAAATAGCCTAGCGGGTAGGCGAGACGCCCCTGTTTCAAGAGTTAGCAATCGAAAGATTGGTCTTAGGGATTGGTGTGGATGGATAAAATGGTTCAAGAATAGGAAACCCTTCTCACAAGATTCGGCTGACATGTATATATTTTAGGGACGCCGGAGTATGTGCACGATGCGACTCGAGTGAGAATGATGAATTCTCTATCACGCGGTTTGGTGAATACATGTATTTGGGGACGCCTGGAATGCGTGCACGATCCAACCAAGTGACACGCTGAATTCCAAATGAGACTTGAGGAATGGAAAGTATCGGGGATTGAGATCGTGTTAAAAGAAAGGAATGATACTAGTACGAGCGTGGCTCGGAATCAAAGAAACGTGTAGGCGGAGTGTGCGTGAACGACGACGAGATTGGCCCCAAACGAAGGGAATGATAGGAATGAATGATGCATAAGTAAAGTTGGGATAACGAATTGAATCATTGATAGGAAGATATACTCGATGATAGTGCAATATTTGCTCTTGAATCGGACGGGAATTACTTAGACTTGGTCGACCCCGCTAAGAAGAAATCGTATTGATTTCATAGACAAGAACGCTTGAGAAACGAATCGGATCATCTTGAAAATCGAGATAAATGATAGCGAGACGCACATGAGTTCGGTTTAAATCGAAGTTAATAAAAACGATCGGCAAATCAAAACTATCACGAGTAGCTTGTCCGACTTCGCTAATCGCTAAGCTTGGTTGAAATGTACGTATTCGGGGGATGCCTTGAATATGTGCACGATCCAAACTCAGCAATATGATGAACTCGAATGCAGCTGCGAGTGGGTGTTGAGATGCGCATGAACGAATGAGTGAGTTTGCCTCAGCCTTCGACTCTCGTGTTTGAAAAATAACAACGCACCTCGTGCAGCCATTACAGTCCCATGACACGACAAAATAGCAACCAAGTCGAAGAAACTCGGCAATTGAATAAGTATCATCAAGTCTAAAATGAGTGAACGGTCATTCAATAAAATTCACCAAACGCACATAAAACTTGGAAGGATAACCAAGCATAGTTCGATACCATTGAGCGATAAAGCCATTCGATAGAGATTGTCTAAGATACGTACACAACATGGGTTGAGGAACGGTAGGATGACCTGCACTCAGGAAGTCTCGAGGACGAGACTTGTTTTGAGTGGTGTATTATGTAATGACCCGCTCCGCCCTAGCGGAACGCTGATTCAAACGGCAAGTGCAACGACTCAAACGAGCCTTCGACCCGAAGAGTTGGCATCGACCTGATGAAGAATCAATGTCACGCCCCAGAACCAGAATACTGGAGAGCGGGGGAATGACTCAGCCAGCTACGTATTACGGGTAGATGAATACCGTATAATACGATCAATACTGTCTACAAGACGAGGGGGTGCATACTACATGAAAGTCTTCCTATGGTCACTTTACTTCTATTGACTCAATCCTTCAAACAAGAAACAGAAATAGAGAACATGTGAGATAAAGCAGTAAGGCGTCCCAAACGCTCAGTCAAAATGTTCTTGATATATGGCTTTACAAAATACAGCCAGATGATGTAGTAAGTATACATAATTGTTATCAGCTGCAGCCTGACTTAGTTACAATTATGCAAAAGTAGGTACAAGACAATCCGACTAACATGTCGGTGCCAAACGACAAAGTATAAAGTAGATAACAAAATGAGCAGAGAAGTAAGAAACCCACTCGAGTCCTCCTGCGATCATTCCTCTAGTGTTGACCATCTTGGAGGTAGAAGTAAGCTGGATCCTCGGGGACCGGCTCTAAATCTGGCCATGCAAAACCAGAGAGGTTAGACCTCTAATAGCAAGTACCGCAAGGAAGCACGACATGAGAATTAAAACCAGTGATAAGAGTTAAGGATATAATACATAGGTCTCTGCTTGCTACTGGGATTCACACAACATCACGACACTTCAAACCAACTTTCCAACCAAACAAGGACAGAAGTTGACCTGTCATGTCCTGACATTCTGATCATCTCAGTTAGTAAATAGAGTAGGTACAATACACAAACAAGTCAATTTAAATGACCATGCAACTACTACGGCTTGCTACTGTGAGTTCCAAGTTACCTTGGAATTATGCAATAAAAGATTTCTCAGTTCTTACTATGCGCAAGCAAGGCTAGTTTACCCAGTCAATCAATTGCGCCAATCATGAATTAGACGAGTCCCATCGGGACGCCCGTCATTAATATACAATATTCAATAGATAATATAACCAGATATCGCTCCCTGCCCGTGTGGCAGATTTACAGTATATGTGGGGACCAACCGGCCTGTCGGGCACTACTAGTCCCAAGAGGGCTGCCATGTAAGAACTCGGAAATCCATTCTCTCCATGCAATCATTATTTTTATTTAACTTAATAGTCTCTACGTTGAGTGAAGTAGCATGCCGTGGATCATGGTCATTCAGAATGAGTACTTTCGTACGGGGTACGATATGCACAACTCTACAATGATACCAGTGCGGTCAGGTTGTAGGTCTTACATAGCCTAATGCAACAATTAAAACTAACTACGGAGTAATCATGCCTTGACCATAAAGTACACATGCTTCTTTGGTAAGATAAATAAATAATAAATGAATTGAAGCCTGCATGTGCCTGTATGGCAATATTCGGGATTAGCCAGTCGATTTCAATAGTTCATAATTAATATGAATGTGTCTCATTCATTCAATTTAAAAAGAAGACTAGCCAGTCTCTTAGTTCCAACTAGGAACGCATGATCAATTATTAGTCAAGGTCACAATCATTATCAATGGTGACAAGGCATGAAAGTCAACTAGTATTCAGTGGGGTCGAGTCTACAACTCTCAGGATTTAATTCCAGTCATACTGGGTATCCATAAACCAAACAAGACACATGACACATTCTACACAACTATATGTATTAAAATATTATCATGCCAAGATTATCGAGTTCATGCAAAAAGGCGTAAGGATATAATAGGAGAATTATCATGCCAACATTAAATGAATAAATTATAGAGCAATAGGAACACCAAGGTTAGATTACGCCAAGGTTGATCTATGCCATGACAGTCTACGCCCAAGCTTCACGCTCGGGCAACAATACGCACGTAAAAAGCCTGCCTGCGTAAAAGCCTGCCTGCGTAAAACCTGTCTGTGTAAAACTTGCCTTACGCCAAACTCAGAAGAGTACGCGTAAATCATAAAGTTAGGCGTAAAGGAAGTACACTCAAATAAAAGAGCAAGGCTGAGCGTAAAACTCATTTTTACGCCGAGCCAAGGAGCCCGTGTAAAAAGAGCTACACGCAAAAGATTAGAGTTTACGCCTGAGACACTGCGAGCGTAAAAAGTAAAGTTTTTACGCCTGAATGAATACGCGTAAAAAAGGGATACGCCAAGTTAAGTAGACTTGCGTAAAAACATGTTCACGCTGACACGAGTGATCGTGGGCGTAAAAACTCCATATTACGCTAACACGTAACAACGTGGGCGTAAAGACTCAATATTACGCTAACACGTAACAACGTGGGCGTAAAGGGCTGATGCTACGCGAGCACGTATAACGTGAGCGTAAAACATCTCCCGAACTCCAAATCCCATGGAACCTTCATTCCCAAGAAAACAATGGAACTCCCATGGATCAGAATGGCGTCTACACACCCTCAAAAATCTGGAACGAACAGAACTTGGAAATACGAAAGTTTGATAGATCCAAACCAGTAAAATACGAAAAAAGGAATTTCTAGATCTACTAAAAATAAGACTTCAAAATACAAAATGCCAAGTTCTAAACTCTCTTAGGATCACGAGAGGAAGATAAATGAACCATAAAAATGGGTCCTCATGTAGAAGCAAGATGTACTTGCCTACGGTTGGTAGGTGGAGGAAGTAAATGAGGAAGAAGAAGAAGAGTGATGGGGAAGGAAAGTAATGAAGAGAGAGAGAGGGGTTGGGGGCTTTAAATGAAAAGGGGGTTGGATGGAGTTGGTCGGGTTCATGATGAACCAACACAAATCTGAAAATAGACCAACCTAGGTCGGACCTAAAGCAAGGCTAAAGCAGAAAATAAAAGCAGAAAGTAAAAATACAGAAAATTAATTAGCATAAAATTAAAGGAATTTAAATACAGAATAATACATGATAAATATTAAATAAATATATTCGAGCAGTACATGCATTTAAAATATATATTCTGGGAACGGAGAGTGACAATCGATGCAAGGCTTACATTGGCCATCAAGAGGAATCCAGACTTAGACTTTCAAAGGCGTGCTCGGAGTATCGCTCGGCCGATGCGAACATCGCTAAGGTGGGTGGCTCCGATGAACCCATCTTTGCTTAGCTTAGACACATAACAATACAGACACTATTGCTAGAATCGCTAGGCGATAACACCGCGCATGCTAATAAATGACTCAACGCACCTAGCTAAGAGAATAATACCATCTTGTATGCTTGTATAGAATATGAAAAAGAACATAGAAAATGTGAGAACTCTCGTACCCTGTTCTGCACTCGTGCTAAGGCACAAGCTTACGTTCAAGTCCTTTATGCGTTCAACAATGAAACAATGAATGGTTTACAACAATGAAACAGAAGACTATCGACATAGTCGCTCCGAGTAGAGTATAGCAACATTAGAAGACTTCAGGACCGATGGATCGCCAAGGCAACTCCCGCACGGGAAGTTGCATAATGAATGAATGAATGAACGAATAAGTGAATGAATGAATCAATGAACGAATGAATGAATACGTGAATGAATGAATGAATGAATGAATGAACGAACAAGTGAAAGAATGAACAAAAGATAAGAAAGAAAAGAATGGTTAGCGACAGGTATAATGGGGATGTGCATCGGGGCTCGCTACCTGCGCTGCACGGACGCCGCCGTCAACCTGGTCGATAACGCGTTATGGCTAAGGGTTAGCCTATGGCTCAGAGACAGTCGTTAAGTTAAAAAGACAAGTCAATACGAAATGGTCGTGGACAATCCCATCGTATAAGGGAGGTAGGAAGAATAAGGGATTTCGAGGCACGATCGAGGGGGAGGAAAATCGTGGCCGGCCTAGGCAGAATCAAACTGGCTTACGGGCTGCTTTGAGTGGGGGCTCGGCCACTCAAAGAGACGTAAGGCCAGGCATTACAAGAGACTATCAAGGTGTACCAGCCATCACGCTTCGATAGATGAGAATGCAAAAAGGGGTAGTTCAAAAGACTATCAAGGTGCATCCGCATGCTATGATAGGTGAGAATACCAAAGAGAATATGTCCAAAATGGCTTGTGATGCCAGCGACCGGTGCATATAGATTAAGTGGGCTTTACTGGTGGCAATCCACGTACAAGTCCTTGCATTGAAACAAAGTAGTCTAAGTTAACTGAATGTAGCGCCTTCTGAACAGGCTTAAATGTAACACACCAAATGATAAAGAGTACTTCATGTGAATGAGTTAGAAAACACGTCTACGACGTGCTAGGACTTGAGGCAAGGACACACCCTCGACACTGGATGTTTACGAGAATCACGTTAAGTTATTACATATGAATTGTTGACCAACTTGGTTTACTTTGGACAGGGAAGGCCGGACGGTAAGTATGGGTAAGTCGTGCATGCATTTCCATGCAACACGTTGAAATCGGTAACACGAGATATGTTATGATATATGCCATGAAACTGATCCTAAGGCAAGATTAGAAAGACAATGAATGATAGACGGTGCACAAAAGTAAATAGAACGTGTTTGGTAATGAAAGCATTATGGGTGAGCTAGCCTCCCCACCAGTGCATAACAATGTACTGATAACCCCACAGTTTGCTTGCAGGACGCATGAGTCGTCATCGGGTGTGGAGCTTCCCTCAAACGTGCTAAGGCACGAAGCTAACTCTGGAGCCTTGGAGCGTTGCAAGGAGCTGAAGCACCATGTATAGGACATAATGTATCAGAACATCACCATGAATCATTCCATCTTATAAGCCACTTGGCACGCCTTTTATGTTTCAGAGAGAGAGAGCTTGAGCGATTTGTAATCTAGGCCTAGTGCCACTTGTAAACTTCTTGAATGTCAATAAAGAGTTTGAATTCGCTTCAATTTGTGTTCATTTACTTTTCACTGCAAATGGGGACACTCTGTGCGACTCTGTGGCCTAGCTCAAATCGGCCGTTTCCGGACTTAGTCTTGCACGGGCGCAACCTAGGCCCGTGCGGCATCACGCCTTAGCGAGGACGATCGCTCCTGCGAGAGCGGAGCGTGACAGATGGCTAAGCGAGGTGGGAGAGGGGAGGGACGAGCACGGAGGGGGAGGCAAAGGGCTGCTGTAAAGAAAAGGGTAATTTCGTCCTAAAATTTTGGTCAAACGCGTTGACTATCGGTCTTGGACAAAATTCATGAAATGTGGGGGGTAACTTACATTAAGGTAAAGCAGTGAGGTGCACCATGAAATATGACCAATAAAGTGGAGTGCGACTCAAATTTTTTCTTCTTATTATTATTATTATTTATACTCATTACCTCTCTCTGTCTCTTCTCTCTCCTCTCTCTCTCTCTCTCTCTAACGAGAGGGAAAAACCCTCTTCTCCGTCGTCTCTCTCTCCCTCTTCCAGCGAGCTCAAGTTCCAGTCTTTGTCGAAATTCAGGAGAACACGGCGAGCTTAAGCCCTCTCCCGGCGAGCTCAAGCCCCTCCCTGGAGCACGAACGTCCTACCAAGCGCGACTTCCACTAGCATGCGGACCTCCCTCGCGAAGATGGTCGGAGGGAAGCTCAGTTCCAACCGCCGACGACGGGCTCCAACCATTGACGCGTCACCATGTGTCACGACCCGCTACCCAAATTGTTGGGCCGAGCCGAGTCATGTCCAGCCTACGCTTGAGATAAAGCGTAGTAAGCTGTTCTAAAGACAACAAGATAAGACTAAATGTGCTAACAGTTCTATAAGTAAAATAAAGGTCATAAATGCTCTAAACATAAAAGTCGTCTCATATAGAAATAAGTCCAAGTACAAGTCTGAAAGGTAAACTGGATACATGTCCAGTTACAAAATAAGTAGTCTAATACATGACTATACTAAATATCCCAAGCAACTACGCAAACTAGACGAGTTTTCCCGCAGGTACATCCTCGTAAGGTAAAGCCTGGTCCTCGGTAGTATCTCCATAATATGGGTCACAGAGCAACTCCTCCTCAGTAAGGATACCTACAACGTTATCCTGTCAGGACGGAAGCAAGTACTGATTCTAGCAAACTAAATATACGAAGCATGAACAGGAATGTAATAAACTGGAATCATGGCATATCATGGTTTAATTGGTTCTTTTTAGAAATGACAACATATAGTTTAAAAACCGTCGTATGTACGTGAATCGGTCAATAGGTGAATAGGATGTACAGCGGTACATATCAAGTTTTCTGGTATGCACATACGTGCACGAACGACATCGGTGTATATTCATACACAAACGCGAGATCAGAACATACGGCAAGGTCACATATAGAATGTCACCGAGCGCGGTAAATACATACGGAGAAGGGGGTCATGATCACGTACACTACTAACAGTTTCCCCTTAACCCGTTATTTAAACATATGAGAGATATGAGATACTGTCCTAAATATGGTAGAGACTGAAATTAATATAACATGTAGAGTTTTAACTTGCTACCCCAAGGATCAGCATTTAACATGGTTGGTAAATCACAGTTTATTGTTATAGCAGTATGTAAAGTTCGTAGAAAGTACTTGCCTCTAGCAAAGCAAAGCAGCGATAAGAATGCTATAGATGCTTGGTAACTCGTCACTGTAGAAATAAATACATAACTTAGTTTTTACACTAAGTTAAATACTAAGACACTAAGTGGTGCAACACGACTTGTGACTGGGCACCTAGCCAAAATGATGACTTTAGCATAGGAGACCAATGTGGGGTGACTCAATACTATAACTAACTTTCTAGGGTCTTTAC
>JANAVB010016797.1:2885122-2902622 GCA_029216955.1 Iris pallida | reverse complement strand
AACTAACTTCTAAACAATTCAAAATATTACAAACAGCTATTAAGACATTTTAATAAATTGCAAAACTACCTTAAAACATTTCAATAAATTGCAAAATGGTATTTTAGCTATTAAAACTCATTTAAAAATCATTTAAAAATTCTAGAAAAATTCCTAAAAATCATAATAAATTATTTTAATGCTAAACAGGTCATTAGCAACTAATTAATTCTAATTTAATTGATTTTGAAAAATAGGGGCTGACAAGTCTTTCCTCCTTGAAAAATTTTGTCCTCGAAATTCACAAGGATTGAAGACCCTACAATATTCTAACATAGCAAGCAATGCAACAAATGACTAAGGCTACGATCGAAACTAACCTCTAAGGTATCAAGCGGGAACGGGTGGTTCCCTCGCAGCGGTTGGATCGAACAAGTAAGGGTATCTCTCCCTCATGTCCGACTCCCTCTTCCAAGTAGATTCACCCGGAGAGTGACGGCTCCAAGCTACTCGTACTAAGGGTATAACCTTGTTCCTCAGTCTCTTCTCTTTCCTGTCTAATATCTCCACTGGCTGCTCTGTAACTATAAGGCTCGGTCCGACCTCTAACTCTGAATGATCTAGCACATGACTGGGGTCCAAAACATATCTCCTCAGCTGGGATACGTGAAAGACATCGTGAACTCCTGCTAGGTTGGGTGGAAGTGCAACCCTGTAAGCTACCTCTCCGATCCTGCCAAGTATCTCGAACGGTCCGATGTATTTGGGGCTCAGCTTCCCTCCTCGTCCGAACCGGATCGTCCTTCTAGTAGGTGATATCTTCACTAGCACCATATCACCGTCTGCAAACTCCATCGGTCTGTGACTAGCATCAGCCCAGTGTTTCTGCCTGTCCTGAGCTACTCTGAGCCTGTCTCTGATCATCCCGACCTTCTCTGCTGCATCCGTGATCATCTCTGGCCCAAGCATAACTTTGTTTCCGACATCATCCCAAAAGAGCGGTGTGCGGCATCGTCGTCCATATAGCGCCTCGAAAGGAGACATACCAATGCTGGCTTGGTAGCTGTTGTTGTATGAAAACTCTACCAAGTGCAGATGTCTCTCCCATGATCCGCCAAAGTCCAGTACACAGGTCCTCAGCATATCCTCCAGTGTTTGTATCGTCCTCTCGGACTGTCCATCTGTCTGCGGGTGGTACGCCGTACTGAACTTGAGCCTACTGCCCAACTCCTCCTGCAAGCTCCTCCAGTAGTGGGACGTGAATCTGCTATCTCTATCCGACACAATGCTCACTGGTACTCCGTGCAAGCGAACAATCTGCTGCATGTATAGCTCTGCCAACTTCTTGGTGGAAAGCCCCACCTCGAAGGGTATGAAGTGCGCACACTTCGTCAGCCTGTCCACGATGACCCAAATGGCATCTTTTCCTCCTTGGGAACGAGGAAGTCCTGAGACGAAGTCCATCATAATGTGTTCCCACTTCCACTCGGGAATGGATAACGGCTGCAATAGACCAGCTGGCCTCTGGCGCTTCGCCTTGACCTGCTGGCAAACTAGGCATCTCGAAATGAAACGTGATACATCCCTCTTCATCCCGTGCCACCAAAGATGTTCCCGTAAGTCACGGTACACCTTGTTAGCACTAGGGTGAATAGAATATCTCGATCGGTGTGCCTCCTGCAAGACTGCCTCTACCAGCTCTTCCTTCGACACGTACAATCGGCTGCCATGCCTCAAGGATCCATCCTCTGCTATAGTGAAGTCATCCAGCAATCCAGCTAAAGCCTGGGCTCGAAGTCTGCGAAGGCTCTCATCTATAGACTGTGCCTCCCTGATCTGCTCCATCAAACCTGACTGTATGTCAAGCGCCATAATCTGTATCACTGATCCTGGCCGAACTATCTCGATACCGAGCTTCTCCAGATCTTCCCGCAAATGCCGATCTATCATCAGATACCATGCCATCGGATGCCTTCTCAGTGCATCCGCCACTACATTTGCCTTTCCGGGATGATACTGTAAATCGATGTCGAAGTCCTTCATCAACTCCAACCATCGTCTTTGCCTCATGTTCAGCTCTTTCTGCGTGAACACATACTTCAAGCTCTTGTGGTCAGTAAAGATTTCCACACGCTCTCCGTATAAGTAATGTTTCCATAACTTGAGTGCAAAGATCACCGTAGCTAACTCCAGGTTATGGGTAGGATAGTTCTGCTCATGAGTCTATAATTGCCTAGATGTATAAGCAATTACTTTCCTATGCTGCTGTAGGATACATCCTAGCCCCTTTCCAGAAGCATCGCTGTATATGGTGAAACCTCCAGAACCTGAAGGTAATGTCAGAACTGGAGCGGTCGTTAGCCTCCTCTTCAGCTTCTCAAACGATGTCTGGCAGTCCTCTGACCAAATGTACTCTGCGTCCTTCCGCGTCAGCTTCGTCATGGGTTCAGCTATCCTAGCAAAGTCCTGGACGAACTTTCTATAATAGCCGACTAAACCCAGAAAGCTCCTGATCTCTGAAACTGACGTCGGAGCCTTCCATGTCTCAACTGCAGCAATCTTCCTGGAAACTACCGAGATTCCCTCTCCAGTAACTATATGGCCGAGAAACTCCACTCGGTCTAAAAAGAACTCGTAATTCGACAATTTGGCAAACAACCTCTCCTGCCTCAGAATCCCCAAAACTGTCCGCAAGTGCTCTGCATGCTCCTCCGGCGTCTTTAAGTATATCAGGATATCGTCGATAAACACTACGACGAACTTATCCAGATACTGGTAAAATATCTTATTTATCAAATTCATCAAGACAGCTGGTACATTTGTGAGACCAAATGGCATCACCAGAAACTCGTACTGCCCGTACTTCGTGTTGAACGCCGTCTTCTGGATGTCAGCTGCCTTGACCTTCACCTGGTGGTACCCGGATCTCAAGTCTATCCTGGAAAATACTTTCGCCCCACTCAACTAGTCGAACAAATCATCTATCCTGAGCAGAGGTTATTTGTTCTTGATGGTGATGGCATTAAAGGCCCGGTAGTCAATATACAACCGAACTGTACCATCCTTCTTAGGCACAAAGAGCACTGGCGCTCCCCATGGAGAAGCACTAGATCGAATGAAACCCTTTTTCAACCCGTCATCAATCTGCTCTTTCATCTCTACGGCCTCCTTGGGGTTCACTCTATAGCAAGCCCGGGATACTGGTGATGAACCCGATATTAAATCTATAGTGAACTCCATATCTCTGTCAGGCGGAAGTCCTGGAAGATCCTCTGGGAATACATCCATAAACTCCCTAATGATAGGGTATGGCGGTGCTACATCCCCAACTGTCGCACAACAGTTCGGCTCTAGGCTGATCTCCGGCCCTGTCCTCCTGACACTGAATGGTGTTGTGCCTGAGGGACTGAACAGAATACTACCCTCATGACAACCGGAGAGTGGCATCACAAAGAATCGTCCCCTGAACTCTTTTCCGGCTATAAAAATAGAGCATCTATAGATAGCTCTAATAGGCACTGGTCCTCCTCCCGTCATTACTCTACTAATCTACTCGGTAGTGTAGAAGCATAGAATTTCAGGACCAGAAATCCTATGCACCAAATCCTACATGCGCCAGAGAGCTTGGACAAAGTACTTCACACAGCAAAAACAACAAATAGGGACATCGAAAGAGGACTTTTTATTACATATAAAAGTTTATTACATGTCTAGAAAAGGTTGTACAAAGGAGAACTTCTACAAAAAGAAAAAACCCTAAGTCTTCAGCCAGGCACAGCGATTACCATGCGCCCCTAGTCAGGCGCATCCTACCATGCGCACCCAGTCAGGCGCATCCCACCATGCGCCCTCAGCAGGGCGCATCCTTTTCAACAGCTCAGTTATGTGCATCCTCAGTTATGCGCATCCCTTTGGCAGCTCAGTTATGTGTATCCCTTCAACAGCCCAGTTATGTACCGCTCTTCCAGCTAGGCTCACCGCCGTCTAAATGCTTTGACTAATAAAGCATTCATTGGGCAGAACGAGGGTGGCAATCAATCCTCTAGCTGGAGGAAGTGCTTCCCAAACCGAGGAAGAGAAAAGCACCGCAAGCCAACCTGTAGCCAGGGGAGGCTTCGAAAGAGCCTCCAAAGACCAAGGAAGACCGCAATCGAAATCGCGGCTAAAGGAGCAGCTTTCAACACAACCAGAGTGGGCAATACCCACTTTGAAGGAAGAAAGAGCCCCCAAAGCCGCAGTAGTACCGCCATTCCGATCTACGGCTCTTCCAGAATAACGGAGACGAGGCTCGGGCATCCCTATATTTGGATGCAACAGACACCTTCTGCCTGCCTCAGAAGCCCTCGACTTCGACTTTTGGATGTAACAGTCACCTTCAAGTGCATCAATGAAGACATTGCGTCACATCTTCACCCTCGGGAGCATCTCATTAATAGAATGCATCCGAGTAAACAAGTTCATGTCGGAAGAACGTGAGAGAACGAGAAGCAAACTCTCTCCATACCACTATTTATAGGCCGGGCAAATCAAACCCATGCGCCAAGTGGATGGCTCTCCGAATTCCGTACAATAAATTTGCATTAAATGGATGAACCGGACGATTCGAATTCAGCCAAGTCAAAACGGCTATTTAAAGCACTCGAAGATCGTAACAGTCGCACCATTAAAGACGTGTCACGAAGCAGATGCGCCGGCCAGACCGTGCATCACACAGACGCGCCCTTCAACATCAAGCGCATCACACAGACGCTCCCTTCAGCACCAAGCGCATCACAGGGGATGCGCCCCCATGCGTCCCCATACGCCTAGTAGAATGCCAACCGATACGTCCACTCAGCTGTCCATCGAATGTCAAAAACATTAAATGCTGAACTGACAGAGTTGGCAGCACATCTTCCAAAGTCTGAACAGTTCAGAAGACGAAGCGTCGCCAACGTCAGCATCATCATTACTTTCCTCCGACGGCTACTGCCACGCGGCCACCCGATCATCTCGCATGTGCCTCCGTAGCCATGCGCCTAAATCTGCATGCGCCTCAAAAGCCATGCGCCTCAGACTTTTTACTGATCCCTAAAGACAGAAGGAAAGTCACCATTAAAGCTCTGCATGTGCCTCAAAAGCCATGCGCCCCAGACTTCTCTCTGATCCCGAAAGACAGGAGTTAAGTCATTACTGAAGCCTCGCATGTGCCTCAAAAGCCATGCGCCCCGAATGGTTCGTGACTCCCAAAGGTTACGAGCCAAAGCCTCCTCATGCGCCCAATCCTAGGCGCATTCTACCAGATCATTTCCCATCAAATTCGAGATCTCTGAGCCATGGGTCGATGACACGTGTCCTTTGACTCAACTCACCCAAGATCTCAGCAACAGAAAGATCTTCTCCTCTGCTACGTGCCAGCTCACAACAGCAACATGAAGAATTCAACCCCTCAATCAGGGCGCATCGTCTATATGCCTCCATCAGCAATCACCACGTGGCGTTCCCGCGTCCAGGCGCACCCTACATATGTGCGCATGAGTAGCCAGCCTGCAAAGCTATAAATAGATGGATCATTTCTTTCTCACCCACGAACGAAAAAATGAACGAACACACCACCAGAGAGGCAGATACAGACACTCAACGTCTTCCTCCTCTCAGCAAGCTCCAGCACCCAGAGCAATCCAGAACTTCAGAGAACCGATAACCGTCGTCAGATCGTCAACGGAGTCAACGTATTACCACTCACTCCATCGGCACAAGGGACCCAGATAAACAAAAGTGTACTCCTAGGACTACATCTAAGTTCTATATTGTAACACTGTTCTGTTTGTATTAAAATTTGCAATAAAAGAATTTTGATGGCAAACAGGTAGGTGTAGCTACTAGATGGTGTTTATGCAAAAACTCTAATGACAGAAAGCTATGAGATGCACCAAAATCAAATAAGCATAGAGCTAGAAAAGTATACAAATAAACATGACCTGTGATGACGTCAGCCAAGTAATCTGGCTTCGAAACCTGCTCCGGCTCCGGCTCAAGGGCTAGACTATAAGCCTTTCCCTGGGGTTCCTTCTGCTGCTGCAGATGGTGCCCAAACCTCTGCTGCTGAGTCGGAAGCGGCCCTCTAGTCTTCGCTACTAGGCAGTCTCGAAGCTGATGGGTGGCAGACCCACAAGCTAAACACTGCCCCAACCTCTTCCTACAAACAAAAGAGTTGTGGCCTACCCTTTTACAGAATGTACACAAGGTTCCCTTCTGCTGCTGCTGCCGGGGTCCCGGGGCTCTAACTGGCGGGGTCGAATGATGTGGTGTAGGGGGACGGTATGTCTGCTGGTGCGGCGTCGGTGCTCTCTGCTGGAAAGCCTGACGCTTGGACGGTCCCTCGAGGTGTACAGAAGCCGGCCTCTTGTAAGACAGAAGACGCTCCTCAATGCTCCGGGCCAACTCGAGGCTCTGGTAGTAGTCAGTCGTACCATTCGCCACTATAAGAATACCAATGTCTGGGACTAGACCATGGCAAAACCTACACGTCATCTCCTCTGGGTCTGCAACCAGACTAGGAGCGAAACGGCTCAGACGACTAAACTCTGCCGCATACTCATCAACAGAACGGTTCCCCTGCTGGATGTTCTGGAATCGTAGCCCCATGGCTACTCTAGCGGTGGTCGAGAAGAATTTCTTCTTGAACTGGGTCTTGAACTGATCCCAAGTGGCCCTCCCTCTTAGGGGTGAGCATTATTCGGTTTTGGACCGAAAACCGACCCGAACCAAACCGAATAAGAGGTTCGGTTCGATTTTAAAAAAATTCGGTTTGGTTTCGGTTTTGAAAATACTAAATTTTCTTATTCGATTTCGGTTTTGGGTTTCGGTTTCGGTCCAAAACCGAAAACCGAACAAGAAATTTTAATTTATATATATATATATATATATATATATATATATATTATATATATATATATATATATATGTGTGTGTGTGTGTGTGTGTGTGTGTGTGTATAATATATATATATAAGTATTAATATATATAGGTATATACTAAATATATATAGGTATATACTAAATATGTCTATGTATATTTAGTTACTATATATATTAACAAAAAAAAGCTCAAAAAAATAGAAATAAAAATGAATAAACCGAATAAACCGAAAACTGAACCGATTTAATTCGGTTCGGTTTAATTCGGTTTTGGGCCAATTCGATTCGGTTTCGGTTTTACTTATTCGGTTTTGGTCCAATTTGGTTTTGGGTTATTCGGTTCGGTTTAAACCGAATAAACCGAATGCTCACCCCTACTCCCTCTCACAAATAATGGCTCATTCCGGAACCAAACTCCTGCCAAGTCTATCAGCAGAAATCCCGCTGCCTCGGCCTGGAGGTCATCCGGCATCCTAACTCCAAGTAGCTTCCTCTCTACCGAGTCTAGCTAGTCATCTGCTACTACTATGCCCTTAGTCCCTGAGAACTCCTTGTGGTTCAGACCCATGAAGTCCTTGATCGTCCCCGCTCTCTGCCGTGGCTCTACAGGTGGTGGGACCACGGTACGTTCCTCAGAACGCTCCATGCTCTGGCGGAGTAGGGTAGTCTGCTCCTGATGAGTTGTTTGGAACCCCTGGATCAGAGTGAGCAGTTGGTTCCCGTCAAGTGTGACGGAAGCCTGGGTAGGTATAGTGATAGGGGGTGGTGGAAGTATCGGGTCCTGTTGGGACTGTGATATGGAAGGTGGTGGAGGCATCTGGGTTTGTAGATTTGTGGAGTGGGGGAGTATGGTAGATGGAGGTAAGGGTGTATCAGTCAACTGGTCAGCTGACTGGATAGGGAGTGTGCCATTCTCAGGTGTGACATACTGGGATGAACGAGTGAGCACCATCTAATTACAATAAAAAGGACTTTATAAGGACTCTTTAAAGTAAACAATCATAGACAAGAAAATCTAATTATAATAGCAAGCATGTGATGTATTTTCTATGTTGCAATCCTAGTATTCCTCTAGGTGTTCTAAGCGTCATTCCTAATGTTGTCTAATTACCTTAAGTTCCTAATTGCAGGCAATTTAGTCATCGACCTGCATGGGCTACCACTAAAAACATGTCACGACCCGCTACCCAAATTGTTGGGCCGGGCCGAGTCATGTCCAGCCTACGCTTGAGATAAAGCGTAGTAAGCTGTTCTAAAGACAACAAGATAAGACTAAATGTGCTAACAGTTCTATAAGTAAAATAAAAGTCATAAATGCTCTAAACACAAAAGTCATCTCATATAGAAATAAGTCCAAGTACTAGTCTGAAACGTAAAATTGGATGCATGTCCAGTTACAAAATACGTAGTCTAATACATGACTACACTAAATATCCCAAGCAACTACGCAAACTAGATGAGTTTTCCCGCAGGTACATCCTCATAAGGTAAAGCCTGGTCCTCGGTAGTATCTAGGTCACAGAGCAACTCCTCCTCAGTAAGGATACCTACAACGTTATCCTGTCAAGACGGGAGCAAGTACTGATTCTAGCAAACTAAATATACGAAGCATGAACAGGAATATAATAAACTAGAATCATGGCATATCATGGTTTAATTGGTTCTTTTTAGAAATGACAACATATAGTTTAAAAGTTTAAAACCGTAGTATGTACATGAATCGGTCAATAGGTGAATAGGATGTACAGCGGTACATATCAAGTTTTCTGGCATGCACATACGTGCACGAACGGCATCGGTGTATATCCATACACAAACGCGGGATCAGAACATACGGCAAGGTCATATATAGAATGTCACCGAGCGCGGTAAATACATACGGAGAAGGGGGTCATGATCACGTACACTACTAACAGTTTTCCCTTAACCCGTTATTTAAACATGTAAGAGATATGAGATACTGTCCTAAACATGGTAGAGACTGAAATTAATACAACATGTAGAGTTTTAACTTGCTATCCCAAGGATCAGCATTTAACATGGTTGGTAAATCGCAGTTTATTGTTATAGCAGTATGTAAAGTTCGTAGAAAGTACTTGCCTCTAGCAAAACAAAGCAACGATAAGAATGCTATAGATGCCTAGTAACTCGTCACTGTAGAAATAAATACATAACTTAGTTTTTACACTAAGTTAAACACTAAGACACTAAGTGGTGCAACACGACTTGTGACTGGACACCTAGCCAAAATGATGACTTTAGCATAGGAGACCAATGTGGGGTAACTCAATACTATAACTAACTTTCTAGGGTCTTTACACTAGTGTGGGGTGAGGTTTAATACGGCTATAACTCAAAATAACACAAAAAGTTACAAGTCGTAATTATTCAATAAATAAATCAACTATACATTATGTTCTAACAATTTTTGAGATAGACAAAAAGCTCAATTTTGTATCAAATAAAGTACCAAAATAATCCTTGTTAATTATAGAAATTTATTATAATTTTTCTGGAATTTATTAACCAGTACATGTATTTTATAAAAATCAATTTTCATAAGTACACAGAAAGTGAGTTCTGGTTTCATATGCCAAAACAGTGGCAAAACTGTAAATTAAATACTATAAAAATTATCATAAATTAGCTAAATTAACATAGTATCTAAATACTATTTTTCTAGAATTTTAACAGCAATAAAAGTATTTTTAGAAATTCAAAAACAACATGGCACACAATTGAAATTAAATAATTAATTATCTGCGTATTTTGTCCATGTACCTAATTTGAACTAGAGTTCAAATACAGGACCCAAGTGTTGGCCTATTGGTCATGGTCAAACTGATTTTAATAATTGATCAAACTCTGTCTGGATATATGAAGCTAGTCAGGATGTATCGGACTCTTGGACATGATCAAGAAAGCTATCTACACAGTTCAAGACCGAAGCGATGTTTGCCTGTTCGAGTCTGTATTTTTTCAAGCAATGTATTTTTCATTTTATTGAGTCTAGGAATATGTTGTATACCGAGTCATACTGGCAAATAGACTATTCTAAAATATTTTCAAAATACTTTTAAAAATGTCCTTTGTTTTGAAAAACATTCGTTTAAACAAAAGCTTCAAAAAGGTTTTCAAAAAAGTTTTCAAAAATCATCAAAAACTAATTTTTAAAACCTAACCTAACCCTGACAGAACTCGGCCAGAGTTCGGCCAGAGTTCGGCCAGAGTTCGGTTGGTGGCCATTTGATTTTTGAATTCTTCTGAACTTGGTCCTCCTGCAGTTGCGGATTTGACCGAGATTTTCTCATCGAGTTCTGCCCGAATTCTGCCCAAATTCTGCCAGAATTCTGTCTTTGGAATTCCTATAAATAGAGAAAGATTTCGATCATTTCAACTCACTCATTCACTTTCAATCTTCTCTCTATCTAAAGCTTTCAGTCTTCCAAAGAGTTTTCTTGAGCTTTAAATTTCAGATCCCAAGCCAATTACAATCCTCTAGTCGATTTGCCAGTGCGGTACGATCTAGAAGTTTCTGAGAGATTGTAATCAGAAGGCTTGATTGAAGAATACATCTTCACAATTGAAGTTGGACGAGTTTTTCGTATCAAAGCTCACGTTGTAGAAGTTGCAAGGACTTCGTAAGAAAACTTGCGGTTTTGCTAATAGTGGATTCAACTGGTAGTAAGAGTTCTACCGACTGGATTAGTCCTCAACAGAGGGAAACCAGTATACATCGCTGTCTTTGCGTTTGCTTTCTTATCTCTGCCTTTATATTAGTTAGTTGTGATTATTATTCTGTGATCTTGCTGCTAACATTTTTTAATTAGCATATTTCCGCTGCCAACTCTATTCACCCCCCTCTAGAGTATTGTGCTTTATGATTTCATTCCTACAATTGGTATCAGAGCGGGTGTTACAGGTAAAGCAAGGTAACATTGCAATTATTTATTCATTGTTATATAGATCACAGCACAACACATGGCAACTGTGAAATTCACAAGTGAAGGCCAGGCCAAAACAAACCTCCACTGTTTGATGGTACGAACTATATCTATTAGAAAACACGGATGAGTTTTTTCTTGAAATCACTTTATTTTGATTTATGGTATATTGTCATTGATGGCTATCAAAAGCCACCTCGTATAAATGTTGATGGAGTTTTAGTTAAAAAACCCCATAGCAGATATACAGAGAAGGAAAAGAAAAAGGCCAGTCTTGACGCTCGTGCTATTAACGCTCTATTTTGTGCTTTAGACAGAACTGAATTTAACAGGGTGTCTATCTGCACAACGACTAATGAAGTGTGGAAGCTACTTGAAGTCACACATGAAGGCACGACTCAAGTCAAAGAATCAAAAGTCAGCAGACTTACTCAAGAGTATGAGGTGTTCAAAATGAAGCCCAACAAAACAGTTACTCAGATGTTCGAAAGATTCCTGGATATTGTAAATCCTTTGTCCTCCCTAGGCAAAGAATACAGTAACCATGAAAAGATTCACAAACTTCTGCGAGCACTTACCAAGAACTGGATTCCAAAGGCTACTGCAATCATTGAAGGGAACGACCTCACAACTATGTCCCTCGAAGTACTCATGGGTAAGCTACTCACTCATGAACTGGAGCTACAAGATTTTGAAGAGCCTGCACCAAAGGAGAAGACGATCGCTTTCAAGGCTCAGTACAGAAAAGCTGCTGAAAGTGACTCAGACAGCAGTGAATCCGATGCTGAAGATCAAGCACTCCTAGCAAGGAAATTCAAGAGATTCTTGAGACATGAGAAGAGAGCCAAAGAAAACAATAGCAGCAACAACTGGTATCAAGATGATGCTGTCTGCTATGGCTGCAAGAAGAAGGGACACATGAAGAAGGATTGTCCTACAAACTCATCATCAAGCAAGAAGAGCAACAGGTATGAAAAAGGGAACCTGAAGAGATCGACATCACGAAAGTATGCCAATACCAGCATATGGCATGAAAGTGAAGCCAGCGACTCAGAAGACGAACAATCAGAAGACACTGCAAATGTATGCTTTATGGCATCCGATCAGGTACCTACTGAACCTGTAGTTGATACTTATGATGACTTCACCTTTGAGCAATTAGGAGATGCCTTCAGTGAACTGATGTGTGATTACAGGAAACTGCGTAGCAAATATCAGACCTCTAAGAAGGTACTCAAAGAGTACAAAGGTAAAATAGGTAGACTTACCGTCCTACTAGCTGAGGTTAGAAATAATGTTAGTGAGTCTGGTGAGCTTTCTTCTATCAAGCTCTTATTACACGAGACTACCAAGTCATCTGAAGAGAAAGACAAGGTTATTGACCAACTGAAAGAAGAACTTTCTAAAGAGAAGAAAAGTCTTCAAAGTGCACAAATCAGAATGGAAACACTCACTTCTGATTATACTAAGTTGTATGACACTTCCAAAAGATTGAAAATTAGGTTAGGAAAACAGCCTGAGACTGCTGCTTCCTTCCCTAACACGTGTCACTTACCGAAAAATCAGAACATTCCCAAGCCAAACACTGTCAGACCTAACCCTATCAAACCTTTACCCCAAAAGGTTAAGCCCAAACAGGATTATAGGCATGCTTTCTTCTATACTAGAAAACCTAAACCTACCAACCATGCACACCACTCAGCTTTCAACACTCGACATGCATAATGTCATTATTGTGGCCTCATTGGTCATATTTCATCTACATGTAGAATTAGAAAGCTTGTTGATTTAAATATTTATGCTTGGATACCAAAGGCTAACATTTCAGGACCCTATAAGAAATGGGTACCAAAAGTTTCATCTGCAAACTATTTTGTAGGTGGAACACCTTTCACATGCTAGAAGCAAATGGATCCTCGACAGCGGTTGCTCACGGCATATGACCGGTGACGCTACACTATTTGCAACACTGTCGAAGAAAAAGAAGGAAGGCTATGTCTCCTTCGGTAATAACTTGAAAGGGTATATTATTGGTATCGGTGATGTTGGTAAGTCTCCCTATCCTGTGATTAAGGATGTCTGTCTGGTTACCGAGTTGAAACATAATCTACTCAGCGTAAGTCATCTAGCTGATCATGGTTATGGCATCAACTTTGGCAAAGACAAATGTACTATAGTTGATAGCTCAACTGGTAGTACTATCTTTGAAGGTATCAGGGAAGACAATATATATATTTTCTATTTATTGGAAGAAACTAACATTTCAGGTAGATGCTTAATGGCTAAAAGTGATGAGAGTCATCTGTGGCACATGAGACTCGATCACGCAAATATGGACACAATATCAAGATTATCCACAAAGAAGCTAGTACGCGGTTTACCGGACATAACATTCAAAAAGGATTCGGTATGCAGCCAATGTGAAAAGAACAAAGCTACCAGATCCACATTCAAGTCAGTAAATGCAGTATGTACTACTAGACCTCTACAATTGCTTCATATGGACTTATTTGGTCCTAGCAGAGTTGCTAGCCTCGGAGGTAAGCTTTATGCTTTTGTAATTGTAGATGATTTCTCTAGATACACGTGAGTATACTTTTTGACACGCAAGAATGATGCATTATCCAAATTTGTCGCCTTTTGCAAGAAAGTATAGAATAAAAAAGGTTACATGATCACTCGTATTAGAAGCGATCATGGTGGCAAATTCGAGAATGTAGAGTTTGAGCAATTTTATGACACACACGATTTTGTACACGAGTTCTCCTGCCCTAGGACCCCACAACAAAATGGAGTTGTGGAACGTAAGAACAGAACTCTATCCGAAATGGCCAGAGTAATGTTAAACCAATTTAGTCTACCCAAATATTTCTGGGCTGAAGCTGTCAATACAGCTTATTTTGTTCTCAATAGAGTTCTAATTCGACCCAAATCGAAGAAGACTCCATTTGAGTTATGGTTTGATAGAATTACATCTGTTTCATATTTTAGAATATTTGGTTGTAAATGTTTTATTTTTAATACAAAAGACAATTTGGGAAAGTTTGACGAAAAGGCTGATGAAGGTATATTTTTAGGTTATGCGGCCAAGAGCAAAGGATACAGAGTCTTCAACAAACGAACCATGATCATCGAAGAGTCAATCAATGTCACTTTTGATGAACTGAATCAAATGACTATCGATGATAATGACGAAGATCCAACTGTACCAAGCTCAATAACAGCTGATTCTCAACCAAGCTCGGCACTAGCTGATCCTTCTAGAGAAGATCCAGGAACTAGCTACCTTCAGAGTCTGCCGAAAAGATTAAAATTTACGGCTGATCATCCAAAGGATTTGATAATTGGTGACATTACCAAAGGTGTAAGTACTCGTACATCCAGTAGAGATATTGTTTCTAGTGTTGCATTTATTTCACAGCTAAAACCCAAAACTATTGATGAAGCATGTAGTAATAGTTTTTGGATAGATGCTATGCAAGAGAAATTAAACCAATTTGAACGGAATCAAGTTTGGAAACTTGTTCCCAAACCTATTGATCGTCCGGTCATTGGTACCCGTTGGGTATTTCGAAATAAACTAAATGAGAATGGTTTAGTGACTCGTAATAAGGCTCGACTCGTAGCTCAAGGATACAATCAAGAAGAAGGTATCGACTACGATGAGACTTATGCCCCAGTTGCGAGATTAGAATCCATTCGCATGTTATGTGCATTTGCATGTTTTCATAATTTCAAATTATTTCAAATGGATGTCAAAAGTACTTTTTTAAACGGTTTTATAAAAGAAGAAGTTTTTGTAGCACAACCTCCAGGTTTCACAGATTTTAAAAACCCTGATCATGTTTTCAAGTTGAAGAAAGCTTTATACGGTTTGAAACAAGCCCCTCGTGCTTGGAATGATCGTCTAAGCTCTTTTCTACTTGACAACGGTTTTTTCAAAAGGCAAGGTTGATACTACACTTTTTATTAAGTCCTTTAATGGTAAGCTTCTTTTAATACAAGTCTATGTAGATGATATCATATTTGGATCTACTGATGAATCTCTGTGTCAAGAATTTTCTAAGTGTATGCAGAATGAGTTTGAGATGAGCATGATGGGAGAGCTGAAATTCTTTCTCGGGCTGCAAATTAAACAAACTGACAATGGGACGTTCATAAATCAAGCCAAGTACACAAAAGATTTGCTAAAGAAGTTTGATCTAGACAATGTCAAACCTATTGGCACTCCGATGGCAACTTCAACAAAGCTTGATATTGATGAACAAGGCAAGCCAGTCGACACACGTAAGTATCGAGGTATGATCGATAGTTTACTTTATTTAACTGCTAGTCGTCCAGATATAATGTTTAGTGTTTGCCTGTGTACACGTTTTCAAGCTAATCCAAAGGAATCACATCTATGTGCAGTTAAGCGTATCTTTCGATACCTTAAGGGCACTTCTTCTGTTGGCTTATGGTATCCCAAAACTAAGTCCCTTGACCTTATTGGTTACTCGGATACAGATTTTGCTAGATACAAAGTTGATAAAAAAAAGTACCAGTGGCACATGTCATTTCTTAGGCAAGGCTTTAGTCTCATGGTTTAGTAAAAAGCAAAATTCTGTAGCCCTATCAACAACAGAGGCTGAGTATATCGCCGCAGGACGTTGTTGTGCTCAGATTTTGTGGATGAAACAAACCTTAGAAGACTATGATTTATTTTATACACATATTTCTATTTTCTATGATAACACGAGCACAATTAATTTGACTAAGAATCCTGTATGTCATTCTCGTACAAAATATATCGAGATTCAATATTATTTTCTTAGAGATCATCATCAAAATGAAGATATTGACCTTGTATACATAGATACTGAGAATCAATTAGCTGACATTTTCACAAAACCTCTAGCAGAAGATCGTTTCAATTATTTACGTCGAGAATTAGAAATTTTGGACGTCAATAATGTTAATTGATTTTATTTTATGATTTTATTTCAATATGCAAAAACTGTGCTAGAGACAAGCCAATAAAGAGTCTGTCTGTCACCATAACTACGGTTGAAGCGAAGCGGTACTTAAGAGTTCTCCGGTGAACCTCCGCCAGCTGGGACAGTACTCCTACAGCTAATCTGAAACAGTCGCTGTGTAATGATATTTAATCTATAAAATAATATTAATTATGTTAATTGAAGGTTGAAATTACTAATCTTTGAATTAAATATTTGAAATGAGCTAATGAAAAAGAAAGTGTTCCAAACCAAACCCAGGCGAATTCGGCCAGACTTCGGACCGAATTCGGCCCGAGTTCGGTTGAAGGTATCAGGTTATATAACCAGAACCCGAGAGCCTTTCTTTCTCATTGCTTCCAAACCACATCAACAGCAGCAACAGCCGCGCGAGAGAACCCCCAAACCCTAGTTCTTCACCACCCCTTCTCTTCCAATCCAAGTGGTGAAATCAATCCAAACTTTGGATTCGTGCGAAGTTCGTCATTCTCTACAACATACTCAATTCTCGGAAGGTATAACTCTTTATTTCCCCTCCGTTTAACTTCGTGCTATTTCCTTATTATTGCACAAATGGCACCTAAGGGATTTAACCCCTTTAAGATGAAGAAGACAACCAACCCAAGTGAGGAAGGTTCATCTTCGAATCTACCCACGGATTCCCTCTTTTCGCCAGTCCAATCTAGCGATGGCGCGTTCGACGGGTTTTGCTTTCAAACCCTAGACCAAGCCCTACTGTGGTATGGAGATTTTTCTATGAGATCCATATGCACAGGCGCTCCCATCAAGTGGACTGTATTTCCAGAACACCGACCTTTCTTTGAGGCATTAGGGTTACAGCATTTTGTTAAACTCTGTTTTCCCGTAGCAACTAATGCCATTAGACTGTTCTACTGCAATATCATATTAAACACGTTTGACGTAAGTACTCGTGTTGGAGGATTAGATATCAATTTCATTGATGTTCTCTTAGCGGAGATCCTTGGTATACCCAACGAAGGTGAACCGCTTGTTGATATCACTGAGTTTGATTTCCCCGAAGGTACGACACTTACTAGTTTTAAAGCGGAACTCTGTGCACCTGATAGAGTTCGCTCTGGAAAGTTCAAGGCAAACAACTTGAACTTGTTTAATTATGAATTGCACCGTATCATTTACTCCACTCTCCTTCCGAAATCTACTTCGAAGGATGATGTCACTTCTCTTGAATTATCTGTTATGTATCACATTCTTAAAAGGATTCCATTTTCTGCCCCTAAGACCATTATTCAGATGATGGGACGTTGTCGTGCAAGAGATAAAAATCTCTCTTATGCGATGATTCTCCCACGTATCTTCCAGCGTTTCGACATTGACTTATCTACTTGTGCTCAAGACCCTGAGCCCAAGGTTCTCAAGTTATCTCATCGCAGTATGACTGCATCTGCTCCTCCTACTGCTCCTACTACTGCTCCACCACCTCCACCTCCTCAGCAGTATGCTATGACTTTTGAGGGCATACACTAGCACCTTTCAGATTTGTACGTCTCGATGACGGACATGTCTCGCGAACGTGAGTACCGCGACGTCACTCGTTATCAGGCGATTGCAAATTCTCTTGCTGATCTTCGTTTCGCCCAGATTAGACATTCTGTTGGTTCCATTCCTAGAGATCCAGCTTTCTCTGGTTACCGCTGTGAGGATG
>JANAVB010016797.1:2837622-2880122 GCA_029216955.1 Iris pallida | reverse complement strand
CGAGTCGCGGTAGGGTGGTGATGGTAGAACATTGAAAGACAATATCGAGATGTGCATCATGTGCACGCCTCCGAGAACATTGAACACTAGGCGTAGAACATTGATTACGTGCTGAGCGTGCCCTCGGGCACTTATGCTACGAAAAGACTAAGTAACTACGAAACTAGGCTATGAGAATGACTTACGAATGGTACGCGTTGAATATGAGTATGAGATGACCAAGCCGTTGGGTGTCGTGCATTAATATGGATGTGTTGGGGCATAACGCCGACGGAGCTCCCCATATGGATGGTGGATTATGATTATGAGATGCGAATATGTTTATGGTGCAGGACTATATTTATGGAACACGAGATTGGTTGGACGATATAACTTGTATGCTATGGTACGTATTGTATGGTCAATGGACTCGGATGGCCCGTGCACGGGTGCGGCTTCCCTCGGACGGTTACGACCGGGGCACCAGGACCGTTCGGCCTAGGAGGAAATTATGTGTGGTATTTATGGTGCACATCATTCGGACGGATTGCGACCGTCCAGTGCTGTGATAAGCTATGATATCCGTAAGTTTGGGATCCTTCGGATACTGGGCTGGCAACCCGTATCGAAGTGATTGTAGGCTTACACATAAGACATGCCAAGTCCATTACGGTGCGAAACACTGTGACCTTCATATAGATAGGGACGGTGGGCTGAGATGAGAGTTGGGTGCAGGCACAGGGCCTGCGACCCTTATGCATTGTCTAAGTTTATGGTCGGAATGTTGTGTGAATTATATGGTTTCTTACGTAAGTTCTAACCAGTGCAGGCTAAGAAAAATGGGACGGAGATGAGCACGAACACTATGTTTATGTTCATATTATGTCTAACTGTATCTGTCGCAGGGACACGGTATTGGTCATATTTATGATAAAGTGCTATGTTCAAGTATTGCCATGAAACTGATCCTAAGGCTAAATAAAAAGATCACCAATTAAGATGCATGTTTCACTAAATGATTAAGTGTTTGGTTTGGGTGCGAGCGGGTCTTGATCAGTGCGAAGCGAGGACGAAAGCACTAATCTCCCACTAGTTTATGTGCAGGCTCAGGTTATGATCGGCTAGGGACGGGGCTTGGCTTGGACGTGTCGAGGCATGGAGTCCTTGGCGTTCAAGAGGAGCTACCGCATATGCGTTCGGACTTGCGATATGGAGATGTTCGGCCGAATACTACTTGGTGGCTATAAAGAGGCATAATGTATGGAACAATGTAATCCTTTGTGAGCTAGAGAGATCATGAGTATTGTAGCCAATTGGCATATTATGTTGGCTATTCAGAGCCTTTGTAACCTTCAGTACATTATGAATAAAAGAGATTCTTGTTGTATACTCTGTTTTCCTTCCGCTGTTTATGTTATCAAATTGAGATAGTTCTATGTGAACCTGTTATCTTGCCTTGTACGAGCGCAACTCCAGGCTCGTGCGGCATCACGCCCCAGCGAGGATGATGATTCAGATAAAATCTAGCGAGGACGAGCGATTTTCTGGATCGGGGCGTGACAAGTTGGTATCAGAGCGATTCCATCCTTTGGACCGTGCATGAATCTCTTTGACCCTCAGTTGCTTTACTATCGAATTCAGTTGACTCTAAGTTGTTTCCGCAACCGCATGGCTCATGGATCTTTTTGACGCTACATTGGAAGTTCCATACAATAAGTCTATACTAAGTGAGTATGTTTGCCACAAGTATGTCGTGATTATCAAGTGATCTCCGACTGCTATCTGAGAGTGTTGGTTGCACGAAGTGCAACGGGTTATGAGATTATGGTTTCCCGAAGTACAAGAAAGTTGTGAGTTGCTGGTCGCACGAAGTGCAACGAATATGGTGATATTGGTTGCATGAAGTGCAGTGGTATGCATATTGTCGATCGCACGAAGTGCGAGGAGTTATGTGTTGTTGGTCGTACGAAGTACGAAGAGATATGTGTTCTTGGTTGCACGAAGTGCAGCGAGTCGAGATATGAGGCGATGCATGTTATGTGGCTATGAGAATGGTCATGTCATTGGTTGTACGGAGTGCAGCAAGTCGTGAATCGTTCGTTGCATCAGTGCAACGAGTCGATATGGTATGATGCGTGTTGCATGGCTATGCGGATGGATAGCGATATGTTGCACGGGATTGAGTAAAGACCTTGAGTATCGAGAATGAGTTGTTGCACGAGTTGCAACGAGTGAGATTGGAAGATCACGGATGCGATAGTAACGGATCGGGTTGGTCGCTAAGTCGAGTTGAGTAAGCGAACGTTTATGTTGGCCGTATGTCGTGTTGAGATGTGAATAAGCGAATGTTGCGGGTGTGATCGATATGATCGCCAAGGTATGGCTAGATTGAATGTATGTCGAACTTGAGCGAACGATAGGACATGTTGGTCCAGTTATTGTGCCAACTCGAGTAAGCGAACGCTAGAGCTGGGATCGGTGTCACGATCCGCACCCGGATATACGGGTACGAATACGTGGGCCACGCCCAGCCTACGCCTCGGTATCGGCGGTAGAACGCTGTCAAGTATACTATACTAATTACAACATCTAAGAATCCATAACTAGAAATATACTCATATCACATCACGAAAACTAAGGAAGATATGACAAGAATTAATAACAATATCACTAGAACAACTAGAATCTACAATAATCATAAGACATGAAAGATAAAGAAGGAACAACAAGACTAACTAAGGATAACTACCAGGCAACTCCCATAGAAGAATAGTGAGAACCACCCCAGCTAGCAACATCCTGCAGTCCAACAAATGTGGCACAACTACTCCTAAAAATTTGTCAACATATCCGGCCAGGATGGAACGAGTACATATATCTCATAACAGATCTCAAGATAGAATAAAAGCTATAAGGCTGTAAATAGAGCATATACAAAGAATCATGGAGTGTACATATATGTATCATGGCATGGTAAGCTGTAGAGCTAGAGCTAGAACAAGAAAGTAAAACTGAATCATGGTATGTACACAAATCAAGGTAAGCCATATATCCAATGTGTGTGAGTAGCAGTTTCAACTTGTGGTCGGCTTGGGTACCTGTCGAGAACCGACCTGGCAAGTCATAAGTGCGGTATATGACTCACACTGTTCAAGAATGCAAGGGGATATGATCACAGGCATACGCTACTACTCCCCCTACCCCAACTGGTAGAATGGATCCAAACATGACACGTCACTGCACGGGATTCTAATGAGAATGTCGCGAACCTTCTCTAGAATCAGTGACCATATATTGAGCAAGACCTACAAGGGAGCTTGCACAATACATCCCAACCTAAGAAGGAGAAACATCTCTCGTCGGGATCCAAGAATACCAATCCGTGAGAACCATGTGTCAGGAATAAGCATATCAACACTAAGTACATGAATCATAACAGTTATCATAAATTGGGAATAAGTTATCAGAGAATGTACTCGCCTGGGGTCCTGCTGTCAATATGAATCAGGGTTCAGAGTAAAGCCACAGACCTAAAGATGAAATAATACAAGAGCTGATCAGGGTCAAAAGATATACTAACATCTAGGTCAAACTAAGACAAACTGGGTCAAGGTTGACGTACAGTTGACTTTGGTCAACTGGTCAACTCTAGTCAATTCTAAGTCTAATCTAGGTTAAATAGGACAATGGTTGCCTACAGTTGACTTTGGTCAAAAAGTCAACGTTGGTCAAATCTGATCAAACCTAGGTCAACTGTTGACTCTACTTCGACGTCTAGTCAAAGTAGTCAACCATGGTCAAGCTAGTCTCTATAAACATCTACAAGGTCAACTTATGAATTTCAGTGATTTAGAAATCACTGAAATCGACGGGTCTCTAAAACAACCAAAATGAGAAAATATTATAATAATAGGGTAACACAAAAAGGGAAGAAAACTACAGATGTTGTCGGATGATAAAACTAACATCACCAACGTGTCCAGAATGGTCAAATCAGCTAGGATAGCCTGTCCAAAAGTCCAATTTGGATACAGGGGCAAAAAGGTAATTTCGGGCCAAAATGATGTCCGTCGTTGGACACACTTTGCACCAAAAAATGTGCCGAAATAAAAGTGCACAAAACCTAACAAATTATATGTTCACAAATTCAGAATGACGATACGAACCCAACGGTATATCCAGAATTGGATTCCGTTGACCCGATCTCAAATTGGTCCGTTGACCCGGACATTGGAAACCGATTTGTACGAAAAAGCGTGTCGAAGCCAATGTCCTCAAAACTCAACAAATTATATGTCAACGAGTCCAGAATGACGATACGAACTCAACGGTATATCCAAAATTGGATTCCGATAAGCCGAACTCAAAATGACACGTTGACCCGGATATTGGTATCCGACTTGCACCGAAATGCGTGCCAGAACCAATGTCCACTAAAACCTAGCAAATTGTATGTCAACGAGTCCAGAATGACGATACGAACTCAACGGTATATCCGAAATTGGATTCCGATGAGCCGAACTCAAAATGACACGTTGACCCAGAAAGTGGAACCCGCTTTGCACCGAAATACGTGCCAGGGCCCACGTTCTCCAAATCAAGCATACTTTATATGAAAACATGCCAGAACGACGCCACGAGTCTACTGGTGGTGTCAGAAATTGAATCCGGAGTCCCGAATTCAAAAATAGAATTTAACAAGTGCAAATTAAAGAATTCGGACGGCCAACTTTGGCGTCGAATTCGACCAACCAAACGTGCTTATAATGAAACGAAACCTAAAGAAGGCAGGAAGAGGGTTATACCAGCTGTGCACCGGAACTGACAGTGCGCAAAACGGAGCTGCGACGACGAAGAACCCGCGAAGTTGGTGTCACGAAACTGTCAAAAAACAGTTCAATTTAAAATGTCAACTTGGTGGCCAGTTTTGAGGTATCAAACGACGTAACTAACGGACGAAAATTGAGGGGAGGGAAGAGCTATATACCGAGATTGCGACGGAAGAAACGGATCGCCGATCCAACGGTCGGATCTCCCGAAAAACGTGCGCGAAGTCGCTACAATGAGGCGCCATTTTCGAGTTCAAAACTCGCGCGCGCCGACGGGATTCCGTTCAAAACGCACGAATAGCCTCTTCGGCGCGTCGGGGAGGACGGTGGTGGAACGGAGGAGGACTCCTGGGGTCGCGCGCCAGTGGGGGGGGTCGCCGGTGGCCGGTGACTGGCCGTGGTGGCGCGCGCCATGCGCCTACGCGCGCGCGGGGGTGGCGCGCGCCATGCGCCTACGCGCGCGCGGGGGTGGCACGGCACCCACTGCTGCTACTCGCAGCTGCTACGCTGCTGCTGCTGTTGCGCTGCAGCGTGGGGGCGGGCTAGGCCGACCACGGTGGTGGCCGGGGCCGAGCGGACGGCGGTCGCCGACCGTGGACGGTGGCGGAGTGGTGTTGATGTGGTGGTGGGTTGCATGGGAGGGGAGGCTATGGTGGTGGTGATGTGTTAGGAAGGAGGAGGATGGGGGCTGCGTCGGGGAGGTGCTCAGCCAGGGAGGAGGTCGGCCGGCCATGGCTGGGTTGATGGTCGGCCGAGGAGGAGTGGGCTTGGAGTGGTGTGTGTGAGTTTGAATGTAAAGAGAGAGTAAGAGTTATATAAGTGAGTGTGTATATAATGGAAAGAGTGTGTGAGAATAGAGAGAGGGAGAGATATTTGAATGAGAGGGGGAGAGAGAAAGAGGTCGGCCAAGGGGGGTGTTCGGCTGGCAGTATGGGGGGTGTAGGTGTTAGTTTGAATAAGATGAGAGAGAGAGTGTATATATATATAATATATATATGTATATATATATTTTTATGTATATATATATATATATATATATATATATATATATATATATATATATATATATATATATATTTGTAAAGTGGAGAGAGAAAGATATTTTCAAAATGGAAAAATAGGAAAATTATGTAAGGTATTTGAGCAGTCATGAAAGGGCAACGTGGAGCTTGGGTTCGGGTTCGGTCGAGCCGAGTCGGGCCAAAATCGGACAGGGGACAATATTCAAATTAAAAATGGGTATTTATAATCATGGATAAATAAATAATATACGGGGACTCCAATAAATGGGATACAAGTTTTATGTGGGTAGTAGGCTTCATGTGGGCCAGGTCCATACTTTGGGTCGACTGGATTGGGTCGATGTCGGGTCCCAAAATTAAATTGGAAAATAAATCAGATTTTACGGTAGAAAATAAATCGGCCTAAATTGACCCGAAAATTGTGCGAAGAAAATGAAGCACAAAATGGAGTGTCTGAGTGGGACACGAAGGTCATGGGTGAAGAGCGTCTCGAGTAGATCATTCATGAGAAGTTGGTTCTGAGAAAACGACTGGTCTGGTGCTCCTAAATTAAAAGTCACGGTGACGTGCAAACGAAGATCAAAAATAAAAGTGGGAATAATTATTCAATGATTAATTGGTCTAAGTTGACCCGAAGTTGCGCGATACAAAAAGAGCACAAGGGAACGAATTCAAGTGGGACAGGATATATCAAAATGAAGATAATCTCGTCTACTACAAACTCCAAGAAGGAAGTTTACAGAGACTGGCATCCCTGATGCTCCAGAAGTAAAAGGCACGGTAAAGAGCATTAAATTAAATAATAATCAAATAATAATATCTATTTAAAATAATTGATTTATAAAATTGAAAAAAAATAAGCCCAAAATTCAGGGGCTTACAATCCTACCCCCCTTATAAAAATTTCGTCCTCGAAATTAAAGTTTGGTAGTGGGGTTAAAACATGATAGAAGATTTAGGCAATATTTTAGGCACGATCCAAGAATGACGAGTTTTGTACGATCAAGAAAATCGATTTACAATTGTTCAGGCACGATGAGGGATTTGGCACGATAGAATCATGATATGAACAAAATTATATGGGCATGATTTCAGAAATAAGCCAAGTCATTGGGGCACAATTTTAGAGACGATTAGAGGAATCGACGATATAAATGAAGTTCAAGTACGGGGTGATCTGTAGGACTTAGGTTGATGGAAATCAACCTGAAAGTCACACATGCTCGATCAAGATAAAAAGCTAACCATGACCAAAACAAGGTTTGGCACGGTTGAGATAAAAATTTCAGACACAACAAAATCGAAGTCAAGGTCTTATAGGCCCGATCAAGATTAAGGAGGATGATTAATAAAATCATGAAATACGATTCAAGTTCGAACGCGATTAAAATCGAAAAATAGTCTAAGTTCACTTGGCACGATTTGAGGGTTAAGATTATCAAGATCATGAAAATCAAAGTTGGATAGTCATGATCTAAAACAGGGCTAAGAGAAGCAAATGGAGAGAAAAATTTGAGAATAGCACGATTGAGAGATAGATTTGATAGAAATCAGATTATAGGTCACATAAGCACGATCAAGATCCAAGTTCAGTTATGAAAGACGATAAAATCATGAATTCGAAATCAAAGTCCTAAAAGCACTATTAGGGAAGAACCCAAGTCACAAAGGAATTTGAAGTCATCTAGAGTCTAGTCAGCAATCAAGACTCTTTGGCACGATAAACAAGACGACCAAAATTGATTGGTCATGGACAAAAGGGAATCAAAATCTTAATAGTATCAAAATTTAAGAAGCAATTGAGATATAAACATTTCAAAAAATTTCAGAGTTTTCAAGTGTAGATGACAGATATAGATATGAGATAGGTAATTTGCGTAATTAAGACATAGCTAAACAAGTCAAAGGAAATGATGGCAAGATGAGAAAAATCATCATGCGATGGGAGAGAAAATAATGATAAACAAGAAATAATGGTAGGAATTATCTTGCTCAATTGATAAAAGAAGTGAATCAACTTAAGATATGACCTGATAACCATACACGTCTATTCAAAATCATGTTGCCAGAATTCTCGCCACGCCAGTAAGCATAGCGGTAATAAACAATGAAGTCCATAACTATGGTATACACCCTATAATCATGTCATCTAGATTCCTTACCACGCCAACCGGTATGGCTGCAAGAGAATCTAAATGACATAACTAGGATAGTATATCCAAATCAGGCTCCATGTCCTTGTCTCGCTAGCTAATATGACTGCGAAGAATTCTAAACTCCATAAATAAACTAGATACTTACTGTTCTCATCGTCCTCGTCCAAAATATATTCATCAGGATATCTTAACTCAATTCTTAAAAGAATTATCCAAAACAAAATCAAAGGTCAACAACGAATATTAAGATTTAAAATTCAACAAGTCAAGGGTAAGTTAATAGAAACAACGGAAACAACTTCCGAGATAGGGTTCAGAGGAAAATCTCAGGAAAAGTCTCGAGGGTACTACCTAGGTCAAGATAGAAAATGGTGGAATATAATCTAAAACAAACCTCGACCATGATACGAGGTTGGTAAATCATATTCTCTCCCCAACCTAGATGATATATAAGTCCAACTTATACCTCCCCTCTGGGGTCCACAAACTCATCCCAAAGAATAATAAAGTATGATAACTGAGAGATATCTCAGGAATCAGGACGGATAGAAACGAATGGGAATAGATTCGAAGAGTTTCGAAATAAGATTCCCAGGGGTCATCCCTGGAATCTACCAAGATTTCCTAATATGTGACTGAGTACAAAAATCCTAAATTATTCCATTACTCAACCTTAATCCTAGGACAGGCTCGCAGTAGTACAGATAAGCTCAAGTACTACCACGACTTCGCATTAATTACAAAGACTGACCTGCATGGGCCACCACTAAAAACGTGTCACGACCCGCACCCGGATATACGGGTACGAATACGTGGGCCACGCCCAGCCTACGCCGCGGTATCGGCGGTAGAACGCTGTCAAGTATACTATACTAACTACAACATCTAAGAATCCATAACTAGAAATGTACTCATGTTACATCACGAAAACTAAGGAAGATATGACAAGAATTAATAACAATATCACTAGAACAACTAGAATCTACAATAATCATAAGACATGAAAGATAAAGAAGGAACAACAAGACTAACTAAGGATAACTACCAGGCAACTCCCATAGAAGAATAGTGAGAACCACCCCAGCTAGCAACATCCTGCAGTCCAACAAATGTGGCACAACTACTCCTAAAAATTTGTCAACATATCCGGTCAGGATGGAACGAGTACATATATCTCATAACAGATCTCAAGATAGAATAAAAGCTATAAGGTTGTAAATAGAGCATATACAATGAATCATGGAGTGTACATATATGTATCATGGCATGGTAAGCTGTAGAGCTAGAGCTAGAACAAGAAAGTAGAACTGAATCATGGTATGTACACAAATCAAGGTAAGCCATATATCCAATGTGTGTGAGTAGCAGTTTCAACTTGTGATCGGCTTGGGTACCTGTCGAGAACCGGCCTGGCAAGTCATAAGTGCGGTATATGACTCATACTGTTCAAGAATGCAAGGGGATATGATCACAGGCATACGCTACTACTCCCCCTACCCCAACTGGTAGAATGGATCCAAATAGGACACGTCACTGCACGGGATTCTAATGAGAAGGTCGCGAACCTTCTCTAGAATCAGTGACCATATATTGAGCAAGAGCTACAAGGGAGCTTGCACAATACATCCAACCTAAGAAGGAGAAACATCTCTCGTCGGGATCCAAGAATACCAATCCGTGAGAACCATGTGTCAGGAATAAGCATATCAACACTAAGTACATGAATCATAACAGTTATCATAAATTGGGAATAAGTTATCAAAGAATGTACTCGCCTGGGGTCCTGCTGTCAATATGAATCAGAGTTCAGAGTAAAGCCACAGACCTAAAGATGAAATAATACAAGAGCTGATCAGGGTCAAAAGATATACTAACATCCAGGTCAAACTAAGACAAACTGGGTCAAGGTTGACGTACAGTTGACTTTGGTCAACTGGTCAACTCTGGTCAATTCTAAGTCTAATCTAGGTTAAATAGGTCAATGGTTGCCTACAGTTGACTTTGGTTAAAAAGTCAACGTTGGTCAAATCTGATCAAACCTAGGTCAACTGTTGACTCTACTTCGACGTCTAGTCAAAGTAGTCAACCATGGTCAAGCTAGTCTCTATAAACATCTACAAGGTCAACTTATAAATTTCAGTGATTTAGAAATCACTGAAATCGACGGGTCTCTAAAACAACCAAAAGGAAAAAATATTATAATAATAGGGTAACACAAAAAGGGAAAAAATCTACAGATGTTGTTGGATGATAAAACTAACATCACCAACGTGTCCAGAATGGTCAAATCAGCTAGGATAGCCTATCCAAAAGTCCAATTTGGACACAGGAGCAAAAAGGTAATTTCGGGCCAAAATGATGTCCGCCGTTGGACACACTTTGCACCGAAAAATGTGCAAAAATAAAAGTGCACAAAATCTAACAAATTATATGTCCACGAATCCAGAATGATAATACGAACCCAACGGTATATCCAGAATTGGATTTCGTTGACCCGATCTCAAATTGGTCCGTTGACCCGGACATTGGAAACCAATTTGCACGGAAAAGCGTGTCGGAGCCAATGTCCTCAAAACTCAACAAATTATATGTCAACGAGTCCAGAATGACAATACGAACTCAACGGTATATCCGAAATTGGATTCCGATGAGCCGAACTCAAAATGACATATTGACCCGGATATTGGTATCCAACTTGCACCGAAATACGTGCCAGAACCAATGTCCACTAAAACCTAGCAAATTATATGTTAACGAGTCCAGAATGACGATACAAATTCAACGGTATATCCGGAATTGGATTCCGATGAGCCGAACTCAAAATGACACGTTGACCTAGAAAGTGGGACCCGCTTTGCACCAAAATGCGTGCCAGGGCCCACGTTCTCCAAATCAAGCAAACTTTATATGAAAACATGCCAGAACGACGCCACGAGTCTACTGGTGGTGTCAGAAATTGAATCCGGAGTCCCGGGTTCAAAAATGGAATTTAACAAGTGCAAATTAAAGAATTTGGACGGCCAACTTTGGCGTCAAATTCGACCAACCAAACGTGCTTATAATGAAACGAAACCTAAAGGAGGCAGGAAGAGGGTTATACCAGCTGTGCAGTGGAATTGACGGTGCACAAAACGGAGCTGCGACGACGAAGATACGAACCCGCGAAGTTGGTGTCACGAAACTGTCAAAAAACAGTTCAATTTAAAACGTCAACTTGGTGGCCAGTTTTGAGGTATCAAATGACGTAATTAACGAACGAAAATTGAGGGGAGGGAAGAGCTATATACCGAGATTGCGACGGAAGAAACGGATCGCCGATCCAACGGTCGGATCTCCCGAAAAATGTACACGAAGTCGCTGCGACGGGGCGCTATTTTCGAGTTCAAAACTCGCGCGCGCCGACGGGATTCCGTTCAAAACGTACGAATAGCCTATTCGGCGCGTCGGGGAGGACGGTGGTGGAACGGGGGAGGTCGCCTGGGGTCGCGCGCCGGTGGGGGGGATCGCCGGTGGCCGGTGGCTGGCCGCGGTAGCGCGCGCCATACACCTACGCGTTGGCGAGGGTGGCGCGGCACCCACTGCTGCTACTCGCAGCTGCTACGCTGCTGCTGTTGTTGCGCTGCGCTACAGCGTGGGGGCGGGCTAGGCCGACCACGGTGGTGGCCGGGGCCGAGCGGACGGCGGTCGCCGACGGTGGACGGTGGCGGAGTGGTGTTGATGTGGTGGTAGGTTGCATGGGAGGGGAGGCTATGGTGGTGGTGATGTGTTAGGGAGGAGGAGGATGGGGGCTGCGTCGGGGAGGTGCTCAGCCAGGGAGGAGGTCGGCCGGCCATGGCTGGGTTGGTGGTCGACCGAGGAGGAGTGGGCTGGGAGTGGTGTGTGTGAGTTTGAATGTAAAGAGAGAGTGAGAGTTATATAAGTGAGTGTGTATATAATGGAAAGAGTGTGTGAGAATAGAGAGAGGGAGAGATATTTGAATGAGAGGGGGAGAGAGAAAGAGGTCGGCCAAGGGGGGTGTTCGGCTGGCAGTATGGGGGGTGTAGGTGTTAGTTTGAATAAGAGGAGAGAGAGAGTGTATATATATATATATATATATATATATATATATATATATATATATATATATATATAAAATGGAGAGAGAAAGATATTTTCAAAATAAAAAAATAGGAAAATTATGTAAGGTATTTGAGCAGTCATGAAAGGGCAACGTGGAGCTTGGGTTCGGGTTCGGTCGAGCCGAGTCGGGCCAAAATCGGACAGGGGACAATATTCGAATTAAAAATAGGTATTTATAATCATGGATAAATAAATAATATACGGGGACTCCAATAAATGGGACACAAGTTTCATGTGGGTAGTAGGCTTCATGTGGGCCAGGTCCATACTTTGGGTCGACTGGGTTGGGTCGATGTCGGGTCCCAAAATTAAATTGAAAAATAAATCAGGTTTCACGGTAGAAAATAAATCGGCCTAAATTGACCCGAAAATTGTGCGAAGAAAATGAAGCACAAAATGGAGTGTCTGAGTGGGACACGAAGGTCATGGGTGAAGAGCGTCTCGAGTAGATCATTCATGAGAAGTTGGTTCTGAAAAAACGACTGGTCTGGTGCTCCTAAATTAAAAGTCACGGTGACGTGCAAACGAAGATCAAAAATAAAAGTGGGAATAATTATTCAATGATTAATTGGTCTAAGTTGACCCGAAGTTGCGCGATACAAAAAGAGCACAAGGGAATGAATTCAAGTGGGACAGGATATATCAAAATGAAGATAATCTCGTCTACTACAAACTCCAAGAAGGAAGTTTCCAGAGACTGGCATCCCTGATGCTCCAGAAATAAAAGGCACGGTAAAGAGCATTAAGTTAAATAATAATCAAATAATAATATCTATTTAAAATAATTGATTTATAAAATTGAAAAAAATAAGCCCCAAATTCAGGGGCTTACAATCGGAAAGATCGCCATACGGGATAGTTGATTGAGAATAGATGTCGGACCTATACGGAATGTGATGTCGAGTAATGACTCGATTTCGAGTGGTATATGCAATACCAATTATGTGATCGATGCAGTGAGGCATTGTATCGATGACGATAGGCTCAATTTCTGAGTGGTATATGGAATACCACTTAGCGATAGCTATGTTAAGCCGCTGGGTGACTTGCGATAAATTTTGTCGAGACGATTATGTTGTTACGATATATTTGTCCTCAACGGACGAAGTAGTACCGAGACTTGAGTGGGAATGACTTGATAGAAGTCGATGCGAGTATGCCTCGATGAATTGAGTTGGACGATTATGTACGAAGTCGTACCTATGGAGGATACGCCGAATGAGAATTTGTTAAGTGTAAGTCGAACTATAGGCGGAGCATAGCGAAAGAATGTTACGTTGAGGAAATAGTCGACCCGGTCGAATGTACGCGAGTTAGTACGAAGACTTATTCGAAACGAGTTGAGTAGGTACGGAAAAATAATACGAACAAATTTGGGTTAGCACGACGAGTCGGTAGCACGATTTGGAAGTACGAGTTAGGGATATGAGAATGAATATATGAATTGGAAATTGTGTCACGATTAAGATGGTTAGTTACAACGAATTGGATTTTGGTACGTGAGACTTGATTCGTATTCGAGTTCGGAGAATAACAATGATTGCAACAAGTTTGAGCTTATGAGAGAGGAAGATGCTCAAGTTATGCATATCGACGATGGTATTGAGGCGTATCAAAGACGATATGCAATAACTCGGGGATACTCTGATCGAATGAACGAAAATTATGTTGAGCATTGTTGTTGGATGAATAGGATGCAAGTTAAGTTATGGAAATTTGGGTGATAACGGTAGGAGTGCTTCGGAGAATTGAGAGTAGATGAATATTGCTTGGATGAAAACGAAAATGTCTGGATTGCTTCGCTGATCACCACTATGTTGACATTCTTGTCTTGAGCGAGCGCAACACCAGCCTCGTACATGCGTCACGTCAAATTAGAACGATTATTCCGCGTGAGCGCTGGTATGGTGATTCATCCAGCGGGGATGATCGAACTTGCGAGGCATGGCAAATTTAATATGGACTCATGGTTTGATGCGAAGATAGAATTGAGGATTGTGTGATAAGCCTAGAAGTGTGTCAGATATTGGCCGTGAGTGGATAGACTCGTACGGAGGCGAACAAATATTGCTCGGTTGCGATATTGTTAACGGTAGTGCCTAAGTGATTCGAGTAGTAACGACGCATCAGTTGCACGAGTGAGTAGATAAATTATGGATTGGTGGATTTCGTCGGATTGGATAAAGTCTCGTAGGAATTATCGGGAATTGATTTGGCTCCGCGATAGGACATAGCATGGTTCGTTGTAACTGTCCCTCGTTGATGATCTTCAATTATCGAACGTAGTTTCGGGACAGATGACCCTAGAAGACTTGACCGCCAAATCAAATGAATGTTGAAGTCCCATAGGATGACCCTGAAGAAGTCGCGTAAGAAATTTTATCGAGGAGGAGAAATGATGTAGTGCATGTTGAGGATAAGTCTAAGCAAGCGAGTATCGTGTTTCGAAAGTTAACGAGTAGTCTTCAACGAGATCGATATGGTTAGAAAATTTACGATCGATCGAATGAGTGTGTAAGTAGACTTGATTGGTCGATGGTCGAATAAATGTTGAGGAACGTGCTTAGCTTAGTGACGCGGTAAGGCGATTGCAAGAATTCTGCAATGCGCAAGAGCGATGGATAGTAGAACGACCCTAAGAGTTGTATCGTAGATCGGTTTGAGTAACGGTTAGGCTATGTGTGTTGAGCGCACAATTTATATTACGAAACGAACTAGTCGAGATTGAATCGAAGATTGAGTAAAGGATTCATACTCGGTCGAGTATCGGAGATAGGCGTATCGTAAGAGACCTTGGGTCGGAAAGATTGTTGTCTTTGAGCATCGTAGACTCAAGTTGACCTCTTGTGTCGGGAGAGCGCGAGCATAATGTCTGGATAAGTTACCTAGCGGGGGTAGCCCCAGACGCAATGCGTAGATAGAGCGAGAACGTGAATCATATATGGATAGTCGTGTGCGAGACTTAGTGCGAATGGTAGGCAAATGAAATTGAGACATGTTGGACGTAGTCCATGTAGTTAAGGCCAAGTGTTATGAATGATTGGATGAAAGACAAAAGTTATGCGAGAGATAGGAAATGATTGGGCAAGTAGGCATTGTGGAGAATTGTTGCGATCGGATGCGCAACGGCTTAATGCAATGCATGCTTAGATGGCCGTCAAAGAAACTTATGAGATCGAAGTTACGGGTTTGAATCAAGTTATGTGTAGAGATGTATGGAAGAGGATCGCATGTTATGGGATGATACATACGAGAAGTATTTGGGAATAGGCGTTAAGGTATGACCAAGTCGAGTACGAAACGATTGGTGCTTGAGGATTTAAGCGAGCTTGTTAGTTGTCCCGATATCCTACAACTGAGCTTGGCTGAAATGCATATATTGGTGGGACGCCTAAAATATGTGTATGATCCAAACTAAGTTATATGATTCCAACGATAGTAGCTCGAGATCGTAAAATGATCTAGCGAGGAACTTGGATTAAGTGTTGGTTTCGGTTCGAGGACGAACCTAATTTTCAGTGGTATATTATGTAATGCCCCGCTCCGCCTAGGTGCATTATGATGAGTCGTTGACTCGAAGAGTTGCGTTGACCCGATGAAGTATCGATGCGAATCGATGCAAGAGTTACGTTGGCCAAAGGTAAGCTTTGAGTCGGTTGGAATATATGAATCGAATCGATGCAAAGGATAAGTCCCGTTTGAGCAAGTGCTGACTTTAGTTGATCTGGTGTGCAGGCTATGCCTTTATGCTGGATTACGAATCGTGGCATGGGCGCGATAGGCCAGTGAGTTGAGTAGTTCAACGGAATGGCTAAGTCCGAGAGTTAGCTATGCGACCAAGTTATATAAGCGAGCCGCTTCAACTCGGCGAAACGGCAAGGTGTATCGACTTAAGGTGGGCGGGTTCTTGACTTTCTCTTCCTATTCCTTCACGTCTAACAAAATATGTCATTGTATGCGTAAGGTGTTATCGAGTTAGCGAGTGTGGCTCGGCGAGTAAGTGTCCAAGTATGTGTCGAACACTAAGATAGAATATTGAACAATCGAATAATTGAAGCGACGTACATCAAGTGTACGAGTCGCGGTAGGGCGGTGATGGTAGAACATTGAAAGACAATATCAAGATGTGCATCACGTGCACGCCTCCGAGAACATTGAACACTAGGCGTAGAACATTGATTACGTGCTGAGCGTGCCCTCGGGCACTTATGCTACGAAAAGACTAAGTAACTACGGAACTAGGCTCTGAGAATGACTTACGAATGGTACGCGTTAAATATGAGTATGAGATGACCAAGCCGTTGAGCGTCGTGCATCAATATGGATGTGTTAGGGCATAACGTCGACGGAGCTCCCCATATGGATGGTGGATTATGATTATGAGATACGAATATGTTTATGGTGCAGGACTATGTTTATGGAACACGAGATTGGTTGGACGATATGACTTGTATGCTATGGTACGTATTGCATGGTCAATGGACTCGGATGGCCCGTGCACGGGTGCGGCTTCCCTCGGACGGTTACGACCGGGGCACCGGGACCGTTCGGCCTAGGAGGGAATTGTGTGTGGTATTTATGATACACATCATTCGGACGGATTACGACCGTCCAGTGCTGTGATAAGCTATGATATCCGTAAGTTTGGGATCCTTCGGATATTGGGCTGGCAACCCGTATCGAAGTGATTGTAGGCTTACACATAAGAGATGCCAAGTCCATTACGGTACGAAACACCGTGACCTTCATATAGATAGGGCCGGTGGACTGAGATGAGAGTTGGGTGCAGGCGCAGGGCCTGCGACCCTTATGCATTGTCTAAGTTTATGGTCGGAATGTTGCGTGAATTATATGGTTTCTTATGTAAGTTCTAACCAGTGCAGGCTAAGGAAAATGGAACAGAGATGAGCACGAATACTATGTTTATGTTCATATTATGTCTAACTGTTTCTGCCGCAGGGACACGATATTGGTCACATTTATGATAAAGTGCTATGTTCAAGTATTGCCATGAAACTGATCCTAAGGCTAAATAGAAAGATCACCAATTAAGATGCATGTTTCACTAAATGATTAAGTGTTTGGTTTGGGTGCAGCGGGTCTTGATCAGTGCGATGCGAAGACGAAAGCACTAATCCCCCACTAGTTTATGTGCAGGCTCAGGTTATGATTGGCTCGGGGCGGGGCTTGGCTTGGACGTGTCGAGGCATGGAGTCCTTGGCGTTCAAGAGGAGCTACCGCATATGCGTTCGGACTTGCGACATGGAGATGTTCGACCGAAGACTACTTGGTGGCTATAAAGAGGCATAATGTATGGAACAATGTAATCCTTTGTGAGCTAGAGAGATCATGAGCGTTGTAGCCAATTGGCATATTATATTGGGCTATTCGGAGCGTTTGTAACCTTAAGTTCATTATGAATAAAAGAGATTCTTGTTGTATACTCTATTTTCCTTCCGCTGTTTATGTTATCAAATTGAGATAGTTCTATGTGAACATGTTATCTTGCCTTGCACGAGCGCAACTCCAGGCTCGTGCGGCATCACGCCCCAGCGAGGACGATGATTCGGATAAAATCTAGCGAGGACGAGCGATTTCTCGGATCGGGGCGTGACATGAGCTAGAGTTGGGCAACCCAACGATTCACTGTTTTGGATTCTAGTCCTATATGGTAGAGCTAGGGTTTTGTACAGACACGTATCATACTCATTTACAGGGCTGGCCCAGGGGTAAGCCAGACAAGCCATCAGGCTTGGACAATCCCCTGGTTAGCACAACCCCCCCAGGCCCTAGGTCTCCAGCTTTTCGTCAATAGAGTCTTTGCGGTTCACCCCAACTCCTTCTTGTCAATTGAACTGAAAATCTTCCATGTCCATGTTTTGCGTTAACATTGAGAATATCTCAAGTAGCTCAAGAGTCAGGAGAGGAACTCGGAATTCGAGCTCACTCGTCGCCAATTTCAGGGACAAACACTCCAGAATATGATATCCTCTCTTTTTGGAGTTGAACAAGGGACAATCAAAATTAGCTCCAACTATAACAACCCAACCCTCAGGCCAGCCCCCATAAAATTTAGATCGAATATGAAACCAACATATTTCACCAATCATTCCACCTTCTAGTCCTTTTCGTGCCTCCCATACTTCTTTGTTGGCGCCACCATCCTTCTTCTTCCTCCTTAATTAGTGCCCCATCCCCTCTCTTCCTCAATAACTGTTTTTGCCATTATACAAGTAATGGATAAAGTTGTCCGTACGAGTCTGGCTCGATAAATAGTTCGCGGACCGTCAAACTTTTCTGCAATTCAGAGATTGATTGGTTGAACCGGTAGTCGAGCTGAGTGCTTGCCCTTTTCTTTCCTCTCCTTTACGTTCCGATTGAATTAACGAACAAAATTTGGACAATTTTTTGGTATGTTTAAAAATTGGATCCGGACACGATCATATCCATGTTATGTTCGAATTTGTCTGCGGACCGTCCGATAATGGAGGCTCCTTTCAATTTTGCATCAATTATGTCGTATCGTTTTGGTTTTTGGTTTTGCATCAATTTTTGGTTGTCCAGTCTGAATTTTCGTTAACATTTTACCATTTTTTGTTGTATTCTATAACCGTCAATTGTATTTCCTTTTAACTTGATTTTTGTAGCAACTATCAAGGAATCTTGATGAAGTAAAGGTTTTTGGTAATATATTTAATTTGTACGCGGACCGTCCAATTGAATTAACGAACAGTGGATTGTCCGTGTCTGTCCGGTCCGAACTCAAATAGTGGACTGTCTGTGTCCATCCGGCCGACCGAACACGGACAGTGGACTGTTCGTTCGGCTCGTTTACACCCCATTATACAAGATTAATCAAGTGTTAACATTTTACGGTTATCATAATACTTCACAATTGGCAATTTAGGGAACAGGAATGGCCAGAAGGAATTGGCCGGGAGAAATTGTGATTAGTGCCAGGGCTAGCCCTGAGCAATTGAGGGCCCGAGGCAAAAATTTTTAAATGGATCCCATACATAATGTAAAAAAAAGTATAAATAAAACAAAATTTTGTTGTAGTCAAGATTTGAACCAAGGACCCCTTAAATACAAGTCTAGCATTGTAACCACTATACCATAATATTTTTTGATAAAAAAAGACATATGATACATACTAGTTCTATTATACACAATTTTATATTGGTGTTCCCTTTCGTCGGGGGGCCCATTGCCAGGGCCGCCCCTGATTAGTGCAATGGAGCTTGTCGAGCCTTGAGGGAATAGCTTTCCGGTGGGCTATGCAATTAGTGCAACTAACAAGAGATACATGTTTCAAAAGAGTGATTATTGAGACGGTTACTTCAACTATTCAGGTTCATCTTATAGGCTTTTAGTACGATGATCCATAATACAATCATGATAAGTGAGATGTTTGATTAGTTTTAGTTTAGTTTTGTAAAAAGAACCGCTAACAAAATTGCACATAAAAATGGCACAACCAAGAAAAAAAAGGAGAACATTAGGGATTAGGATGTACATAGTAGAATATCCTCTTCTTAAATAAATTATTCTAAAAAAAATAATAAAAAAAATAAGGGGCATATGCTAAAATAGGGTAGACCATAGGGCCTACTTTTTTTTAAAAAGTCGAGAATACATCATCAACTGAAATATGGAAAGATGAATATGACAGCTAAAAAGAGTTTGTCAGTTGGACGTTCGGACAAGGTTGCATCCATACGGGATTCCACTCTACGTGCGGTGCGTGCATACCACGCTTCAACCACGAATTAAAAACAGTCTTTTCTTCCTTTAAACACATTACTTCCCTCAGACTCATCCTTTCTGGTGGCTGTATGGTCACAAGACGCAGAGCAAAGTTTTGACTTGGACACAACACCCATCAGAGGCACATACATAGTAGAAAGAGGCCTTCAACATAATCAACACTGTAGCCTTAACTATGTATTTCAGATTAGGCTAAATTTTAACTTGATATCCTGCTACTTGATATCCTAAACTTTCAAAATAGCCAACTTAATACCATCAATTATTGGATATTTTTTATTTTTCATACCCTAAAAAGAAGAAAAAAAAAAAATATATATATCCATGTCTCCGACAGGGAGCGGCAAGGCAGCATCGGGCACGTGCGAGCGGGACTGCACGCGCGGGCGAGGGCGCAGCAATAGCGGGGTGGTGCGTGTGGGAGTCGGCGCAGCAGCAGCTGGACACCGCGTGCAGGCACTGAACGAGCACGGGTGAGACGCACACGCAGGACAACGAGCACGAACGGACGATGCAAACGAGGGGCGGCACGCACGGGGTGCTAGAGGGATGATGGTATGGACCGGAAAAGAGAGAAAAGGTATTTGAATTTTTTTATTTTTCCGGATATCAAATTGGTTATTTTAAAAGTTTAGAATATAAAATTGTCAAATATGAATAGTTAAGGGTATCAATTTAAAATTTAGCTCAATCAGAAGGCTTCAAATTATCAATATTTACACGAAGGCAACAAAACAATATAACCTTGACTACGTATTTCAAGTTAACCGATACTTACACGAAAGACAAATCCAGAAATGAGAACTATGATGCGTACTCCGAGCACAATCATTCTCGTGGACGACAACAACTAAGACAGCTTGGCTTGGCGCGGCAATGCATCCCTTTGATATATATATAGTACAGGCTTGCAACACCAAACTCGCAACAACTTTGCACATGAATCACAACGGATATCGCTGAAAACTTGAACTAAACAATTACAATTAGCCCAATGCTTCATTGACCAACCTAACATGCAAGGGCCAACCAATAGCCAAATTTGGTTAATCGAAAAAGGGATCAGATCAGACCCACCCGAATAATCCGACAGCCGAATTCTTACATCAACATTATTTCATACGCATAGTATAGATTTTAACAAATACAAATGGAGATAGGCATACATATCACTGACCCTGGCGGCATTTTCGTCTCCGATGCCCTCTCATATAAGCCTGGTTTCGAGAACGAGCAAGTTTCTTCCTACTTGGGTCGTCTGCCATATGGGTACATGATATCCTCCAGCGTATTTTTCACGTAGTTGCCTACTCTGTACATGTTCCTGGCCACTCCAGACGCCACCAGTCCAGCGTTTCTCGTGAACCTGTAACCTAATGACCATCAGCATTTTCCTGCTCTTTTTTTAACTAACAGCAGTGTGTACCGAGGAAAAATCAATTGAAAACTGAAACAAACATGCTTTCCTGTTAAGCAACTCTTCTCCCGTATACTGCTGCGCCGGCTTGTATTGACGTGGTTGGGAACGAGAAAGCGGTTGAGGACGAACAGCATCATCTGCAAGTGACAGAAGATTGATTTTCAGTTTTGCGAAATTTACATAATGAACCTAATATTTTTCAGAGGGGGTAGAAGAAGAGCTGCAACTGTTCCCATCTAGTAGTATCTGCCCTCAAGCAGGGAACAACACCCAGTTAGTTGGAAATTTAAAGCTCAAATCCTTATCCTGATAAACTTAACTTTCCTTGAAAAAAGCTAGAAACATGAGAGTAACCGCTCTCTCACTTCAGCTTCGTTTTCCTTCACTTTCTTCGAAGTCTTGGTCACTTGGAACAAAGCATAGCCCAAGTGTGGGAAATTTCCCTAGGAACATATTGGACAAGGAACTGAAGCAATATATATTTTTCACCTTTTGTTACCTAACGGAAGTGAAAAGACCGAGTTACCAGGTAAAAGTCTGGTAATTAATACCCAGAGGTCACTGGAAAATTTTCTCGTTGGAGTACAGAATTGTTGAAAGACTAGTATTGCCGTTTTTGTTGCCTAATGGAAGTGAAAAGACAGGTACCCGGTAAAAGTTCTGGTAATTATTACCCTCAAGGTTACTGGGAAAATTTCCAGTTGGAATACAGGATTGTTAAAAGGCAGTATTGCACTCTCTTTGATCTTTCTTCAGAATCATATATATGCAACCCGACAGTCCAACGGACCCCGGCAAAAGACCACCATAGAGTTTCTGCTGGAGATTGAGAATGTAAGTGAATAAGGGAGTCGAACTGCATCAATTTAAACTTAATCATGCAAACATTGTTTCACTTCAGTTCTCAACTATAGCTAACCTCTATGTGAAGCTAAAACCCTTGTACACTGAAGATGAAGCTAAATCTAATTTATCTAAACGCAGCCGAAGCTAAAGCTGCCATACCCTAGATGGATCCCAATGTAAGGGGTGGTATCAGAATGTGTGACAAACTTGGTGGATCAAATTCTTTAATCAAGAAAGAACATAAATATTACTTGTTTTCCCAACCTAGTATGTCATTAGTTTTCCTTAATTTGGATTAGTTTGGCATTGTTATCATTACTCTGCAGAGTTTATTTATTATGATTTTCTGATATTCGCTATGAAATCAATTTCAGAAGTTGGGAGTTTTCGAACTAGACTAAAATACAAAGGGACATTTTAGATTGAGTTGGGAGCCTATTTAGCAAACCCTGTTGAGACCAAGGTTCACAGTATCGGCTCATACCAATACGTATCTGCCGTACCTTATCATTTTTAGTGTGCCCAAGCTGATACCATGCCCACAGATACTAGTCGGTGCCGAAATTTTGGCTCTCTTCACGGTCATTTTAGCAAGAAAAAAAGAAAAGAAAAAAAAAGTATGGAAAAGACAATGACCACACAACTATCCGATTGTGCCAAGTGCTATTGCAATTTATTGAAATAATTATTCTGTTTGGCATAGTAGCACAACCTTCAAGATTATGTTGTTTGAAGTTAGTAAAACCAGTTAAGAGAAGCTAAAGCATAAACGAAGCCAAGCTGAACTCGATGTCCTACATATAAATTATCAAGATGTGCCTTGTCAACCACTTACAGATAAAAAGTGCAGCATACCCAACTCAACAACTATTTAACATATCATTCACTATTGTCTGTGTGCGCTACTAGAGAAAATGGGCACGTACAATTGCACATGCATCGGAATGAAAAAAAAAAGTATTGATTATACCGCATTTACTATTGTAGCATCCATGCATGTGAAGGTTTGAAATTTAAATTCATGTTCAAAACTGTGGGGCTCCTAAATTTAAATTCCTCTTGTGATGATGGACGATGGCTTCACCAAGTTGACGGCTTCAAATTAGTTGTTGTAGTTAAATATAGTAAATATATGTTAATACCTTCCTTGGCAGCATGTGCAGGAGCATGGCCAGCAGTTGCAGGCCTTCTATCAATCAACAGCTGCAACACATTTTCATAGCTATCAGACAAGTCTGAACTAAAAAATAAAATAAAACAACAGGAATTTTGAAGTTGTAAAACATTTAAACATAGCAGAAAAGTACGGACAAAAGACATATCTAAGAAGAAATTTTCTACTGGAGCGTACACCCATTGTTCTTCATTTCCATCATGGCTTCTGTAGTAGAAGAAAACCTAGTCGGAGAACATCAAAAAGTATACAATAATATGGTCATATCATTCCTTGAAGATATTATGCCGATTTTACTACAACAAGTGATACGGTTTAAACCTACATCAGCCATTAGAGAAACAAGGGGAAAATGCTGACTCAGAGCTTTGTTGATGTACTGTCCAAAAATTCCTCGAAGATATTATATTGATATCTGACTTCTGAAACCCAAAAAAAGGACGTAGATCGAGGATAGAGAAAATGGATGTGAAGAGAAGTTTGGATAGAAGTAGGTGGAAAGTCGATGGAACAAAGAGAGAAGCAGTTCTCTCTTAAGAAGTGACAAGTAGTCCCTAGAGCAATGCTACTCCAGTAACCCTCTTTCTAAGCCCTACTTTGCAGTAAATAGCCTCAAAATGCCTGACTGATAAACAGGCCAGGCTAGGGTGAGCATTCGGACGATTTGGTTCAACCGAAACCAAAATTTATGAAACCAAACTGCAACTGAACCGAAATTTTGTAAAACCAAACCAAACAAAATCAGTTCGGTTTTTCGGTTAATTCGGTTTTTGCATACTATACTGGGCTAAAGGTGAATTTGGTTTTGATATGCTCTTTGCATAATGGGTCGGCTAAGATTTACAGTAACTTTTTCATAACAAAAAAAATCAGTCAAATTTTACAACAAAATTTGACAGTCAAAGTAGATAAAGTAACAAAATAGACAAATATAGTAAAGCCAAATAAATATAAGTTTACAAATGTTAAACACAACTACAAGCCTACACCACATATCAAAAATTCAAATTCCATATATATATGTATATATATGAGGTTGAAGGTAAAAAAGTAATTGTCATTCGGTTTTCGGTTCGGTTCGGTTTTCAAAGCCAGAAACCGAAACCCGAACCGAATAATCTAAAATTTCCATAACCGAACCAAAATTGGAAAACCGAACTGAATTGTTTATACCGTTCGAATCGGTTTTCGGTTTTGTCAGCTCTAGGTTGAGCCAGTCAAGACCAATCAGCTTCCCAAACAGTCTAAATACTATATTTTCAGAGCCAAAACAAGTCCAAACAGGTTCAGCTGAGTCAATATACTTGAAAACCAATATCGACTCAAGTTGATGCAGGAGAACCATGTTTGATGCAAAACTGTGTAACGGAACTGATCCTCAAAAACGATACCAGTTTGGGAAGAAATTAGGATCTCTAGGGTTACAAAATGAGACTGCAGGATTTCAAATCTTGGGCTTCTGGCAACTAGGTTTTGTGGAAGGATAAAATAGGTGGCTGATATTGGAAATATCTAGCTTACGCTTTGACTTGGGGGACGAATTTGGGAACCTAGAGTTTAGAACATTCAAGGGTTTTGAAGAGTTTATGAGAAATTGATAATATTTATTGTATGGCTATATGTATCAAGTCGGGATATCTAGGGTTACAAAATGAGACTGCAGGATTTCGAATCTTGGACTTCTGGCAACTAGGTCTTTTGGAAGGATAAAATAGGTGGCTGATATTGGTAATCTAGATTATGCTTTGATTCGGGGAACAAATTTGGGAACTCAAAGAGTTTAGAAGTTAGAACTTTAGAGCATTCAAGGGATTTGAAGAGTCTATGGGAAATCTATAAAATTTGTTGTATGGATATATATGTCAAATCTAAGCCAAGTTCCAGACATCTAGAAGGATCTTAGGGGCCGTTTGGTACGCAGTAATTCGAATGGAAATATGTTATTACCATCCATATTCCTGTGTTTGGCATAAGCCCAACCAAAAAATCATGGAAATAAGGTATTTCCTTGGTATCATATATTCCCACCATATGAGAAAATAATATTCCCATGTTGGGAGGTGGGTATTCTCTAATCCTAAGCAATGGGAATAAGGATACTTACGATATTGTCCGAACTACCCCTCTGCAACACCTGAAACTGACCTAGACCCAAGACGACCAAAACCTAACCATATCTGAATCCAATGAAAACCTGACCTCAACTAACTCGGCCAAAGCTCAACTACAACCCGAACCTGACCAAAACCTGATACGAACGTGATCGGACCCAAACTCGACCCGACTAAACTAGACCCAAACCAGACCTGAACCCTGACCCAACCAAACCCCGAAACGAATTTGACCCGGGCCAAACCCGACCCATATTTGACTCAAAACAAATCTGACTCGATTATTAAATATGGATATTCTTTAAGATGGTAGCTTATGAAAATTAAGTAACAATTGACATTTTTTTGTTAAACCTTATTTTATTGATTAGTTTATAATATGATAGGTAAGAATTATACTTTAACATTACAGCTTGTTGAATATAATGTAAATGGCTTTAAATAATTTAGGTTTACATTTAAAGACTACTTTACAATAATTATAGTTTTGTAATACAGGATAATTTACTAACTTTATACTATGGAATGTCATATTTCTGGTAATTGATTTATGTACCATACACATGAAATTCAATATTCCCGGGATGTATTATACCAAACACATTAATACATAATTCCTAGGAATTTGATGTCTGGGAACAGTATTCCCAGTAATACAACAATCCGCGTAAAAAAAGGTCCCTCATAGTCAACTCATATATAATTCCTAGGTAGTCAATTCAAAAGCCAATCTATATCAGTACAGATTATAAAAGGCTCATAACAGCCTATTGATGCAAGGATAAGAATAAATTTCAATAAAAAGATGCCCAAAGTTCAAGTTTGGTATCTCTTGGAGAGGGTCTTAAGAGCGCATCATAGATCAATAACGAAGCATCTAAAATTTATGCTCATAACAAGCCAGTAAAATGCAATTACCGCCAATAAAATTGACAACCTGGGTTATGGGAACTGGGAAGTAGGAGGCAGACAACTCTAGTTCTACCATAGTGAAAATGAAATACAGCAGAAGTTCAAACATGTTGAAGTAAGAAAGTCACTCAATGGATCTAGTAACAAACAGTCTAGTACTTGCATTCTGAACTACTTGCCAGGATGAAAGGTGGGAAAAGGAAGTCTAGTGGCAACATAAACAGGCATTGTTATTTTATTTTTTTATTACTATATATATTTTTCGAGACGAGGCCAATTGTTAAACACCGTCCTTGTCCTCGGCTACTAGCACCAAGACCCCCTTACATTTAATTATTGTTCGGGGTGTGATTCAAACCAATGCCCACTCCTCTCCCTTACTAGTATTACCAGTAGACCACCCCATTTGTAGCATAAATATGCAAAATGAGAAGGTTTAAGAAAAACTAGAGGATTCCATCATTCCCAAGGAATCCTAAGTGCAGTCACGAAGATAATACACATTGGCCAACAAGAAGTGCCTACAAACCTATGTTATATGGACACGCCACTTTAAGGCAAAGCATCCGTGTCGACCCGACATGACACGGGTATGGGTACGGAACGGATCGGATCCAAGCAGACACTGCATATGAAGAAGAAGAAATTAGGGGGAGCTCTATACTTACCTAATTTTTATATTGCTGCACAAATTAGAAGAAGAAGAAGAAGAAGGTAAGTTTATTTTTCAATTTGTTGCTACACAGATTAGAAGAAGAAGAAGAAGGTAAATTTATAATTTGTTGTTGATGTTGTTGCACATAAAGGACTCTAATTCAAGGGAGCTGAAGGGACAATAGCTGAATTAAATGCAGCTTTTATTTAATACTTAGGGAGCTAAAGGATTCTTATTCAAGAGGAGCTTTTATTATTAATTATTGTGTATAATTTATTTTCAAGGGAGCTAAATGGACTCTTATTCAACTTTGTATGCATCTTTTATTTAAATGCAACTTTTGTTTAATACCTAGGGATCCAAAACTTGTATTTAATTTACATTTATTCAAGACAAATATTTCCTTCAGCTCATAAATGTAAAAAGTCTCTTCAGCTCTCTTCAAGTTTATATGCATCTTCAATTATGAATTGAATAAATATACTTATTCAAAATTTCTTAAGGGAGCTGAAGTATTATTTTAGTCGAGTCCGCGTGTCGTTCAATTAACAATTTGAAGGGCCCAACTCTTGGATATGTACGCGTACCCGACACCCGTATCCGAGTCTAGGTAACATAGCTACAAACAAGCAGCCTTGTTGGACCATTACAACTGTAAGGTTAAGCTACCAAGGTCATGTTCGACAAATAGAAACTTTTGAAAACTAAGAAACTTTGGTTCTTTTAATTTCTAAAAACTACAAGAAACCTAGGAAAACTAAGTTCCAAATTAGAAATTTTGTTTGTTTGATAGAAGCTAAAAGAAACTTGTAATTAATTGTGACATACAACAAAAAAAAGTCTTTATCCCAAAATTTTGGGTCGGTTGTTTCAAACATTTTCTTCATTTTCTTCCATTCAGCTTTGAAGGATCATATCATCTATAACACTAAAAAATCATATCCATCTTATCCTTCTTTAAAACCCCAATCAATATGCATTTACGTCTACCTCTAGTCATAACATCTCCTTTAGCTAATATCTTATTGTTTCCTTACTGGAGCATCTATTGGTCTACGTTGCACATGTCCAAACCACCTAAAAAGATTTTCTCTCATCTTGGCCTTGGTTGGTGCCAGCTCTAACTTCTCTCGTATATGCCCCATTTCTTATTCTATCTTTCAATGTTTTGCACTTATCTTAGTATTCTCATTTATGATACAATAAATTTTTTAAACTTCCCAAACACTCTGATCCATAAAGCACGGCTGATCTATCTTATAGAACTTTACTTCCAATATCAACGATTATTCTGATTACAAAGTACTCCAGAAACACTCCTCCATTTCAACCATGTTGTTTTAGTTCTATGGACGACTTCCTTCTCAATATCTTCGTTATTATAAATGATTGATCATAAATACCGAAAACTATTACTCCCAAGTTCTCTTGTAATTGTTACATTATAATAATAAAATAAAATGGAGTGTTGAGTGGTGGGTATTTAGTTGTCAAATGTAAACAACAATAATATATGTCATAATGGCTCTCCATGAGTTTCTACCACTTTCTACCTATTTGGATGGAAAAAACTAGAATGTGGAGTAGTTTCCACTTTGGTGTTTAGTCCTACTAGTTTCCTAACTTAATTTTTAGCTATCAAACGACCAACAAATTAGGAAGTAGCCATAATTTCCACCACTCTCCTAATTACCCTCCCACTTTCCATTTGCCAAACAGACCCCAAAGTGAAGAAGTTTCTAATAATAATTGATAACCACTTTGGTGTTCTGGTTTTTTTGGGTTATTTAGTATTAGGGTCTCACATAATAGTGGATATTAGAATTTGGGTCTCGAAATTGTCCAATGTTAGGATTTTTGGTCTCGAAATCACTGTCCATTAGCCTACGTTAACAGTGATTTCAAGACCCAAACCCTAATATCCACTATTATGTGAGACTCTAATACTAAATATCCCTTTTTTCTATAAGCTAGTGCTTTGGGGCAACTTCTGAAAGCAAGGGAGAGATTGCATTCAAAAACTGCTTCGTCTTTTGGTTTCAGAAAAGCAGCAGCAATACCAAACCAGACCTTATAAGAGAGGCCATCCAAAGAAGTGGGACCAACATTTTTAAAAATAACCGTATAGTACTCGTTTCGGTCTTTGGGGAACATTTCGAGGTGGGGGACATCCAAAGAAGTGTTGGAACTTGTTTAAGTGAACAGGAGGCCTATGAGGCATACATTTTTCTATTTGGGGCGTATGTTTTTGTTACATGAAGGGTATGTTTTAATGCCCCAAGTGAAGAACTTAGTTATTCCAAATAGGAGTTTTTGTCTATTTCCTTTTTGTTGTGCTTTATAAAACATCAAAGAGATAATTTATCCACTTACATATTCGAGACATAAAACTAAATCGCAGCAAAATCATCTTCTCCCCCTCTGCACGTGCAAACATCAAACCACCTTCTTCCCCCTCTCTCCATTCAAGGCACCAACGTTCCCTATGGCCGTGCTAGATCCATGAATCACCACCTCCAGCAGGTCACTACTGCCTCGAGATCCCTAATCGCAGCAACATGCCAGCATCCTAAATCGAAGTTTTTTTTTCCAACTATTTCTCTCTTTATTTCCGTTTTCTTATCATTTGTGTTCTTACATATTTACTTTCTTGTAGATGAACGACACTTGGAGTATGACTGACCTATATTATTTTGATGTTTTGGAGTCGATATTAAGCAACTAGTTGTACTTTCTTCATTGCCAAAATGTTTTAACCTGAACTCTTAAGACTCTTAAAGAATGATATAATGAATAGTATGCAATTTGTTTGACGATTGCCATCTAGAATTTAGATTATATTCTTAGCTGAAACATTGATCATTTTCACTCATTTTTTAGTATTTTAAATATAAAGTTTCAGCACCCAAAAGGCTTGTGTCCCACGCCTGAGGACTTACCCTGCTCCCCAAAGGGGCCTAAATGCGACGACTTGCATCTTCACCTTCTAAAACATTGAGTGGCACCCCTCTCCTTAGACTCCTATCGTATTCAGAAGTCTTATTTCCTATTTTACTAAAGAGAAGAAAGTCATTTGACTCTTACAAAAGGAATTCCACCGGCAGCTAAGGCACTGACTGCCCTTCTGTATCCTTAATTGAATACAAATTTGTGTAGGTTATTCTATTACGGGTCCAAATACCAAACACATCATTATTTAAGTTATTTTTTCTAGGTCAAACATATTTTTTACTTGATAAGTTACACATGAATTCTAGAATTTGTTGTTGTATTTGATAACTAGATTATGTCTCTTTAATGTTACAAACTTGTCATCAACAAAATGATTCTTTTATATATAAATGATAAGGAGGCTAGCCTAGATGGCTCTAATGGCATGATAACAGGAAGGAGGAAGAACTTTACTAGGACAAGAACTTAAAATATACACACATGATTCTGGAATTCCAGCCACTTACACACACACACACACACACACACACACACACACACACAAACACAAAATTTAAAAGTCGAAAGACGGGAATCAGCTCTTTTCATGCAATGGGAAAACAAAGATTCATAAACGAAACCCAAATTGATGGAAAAGGTTGATGGACATGGTTAGAGCTGAATACATAAAACTTGATTATTTTTCCCCCTCTAGAACATGTAGTAGCTTTTGTGGAGATTGGGGATTAATGGCTTCATGAGGAAAGTGGCAATAATCAGGTTTCGAATCACCACCTTTATGGTGTTTGTTAAAGAGCATCTCCTACATGAAATTATTAAAATCTACTCAATTGATCTAACAAGCGGTAGGTGATTGATAGCTGTTAGGAAATCATAAATAATATTGTCACATGGCCATATATGAATTAAAGACAGTTGGAAGAATTAGATACAAGCATGACAAAAAGTTTCATTTGGAGATAAGCCAGCCAAACAAGTATATGATTACTATAGAAGGAAGCAAAGATGCAGTTAACAAAGTTACAGCTGAACATAATTAGAACCTCAATGCCAACACAATGTGGTAACTCTGCTCGACTTTCCCCCTTGCCACTAGGTTTTTCTTTGTTATCCAAAAATGCTGAGTAACCAACGCAAACATACTTGAAGTCTGACAGGCTACGACCTTCTTTAGTAGTTTCCATCTCAGATTCTCCAACGGTGTGACCAGGTACTGGTAAAAAAAAGATAAAATTTCAGAACATCTTGCACCGGCATTATTTTCCTATTGCAAATATGGATAGTACACGCGAAGAATAAAAAAATAATATCATGTTGGTGTGCATGTCGTCGTGGTGGTGGTGGTAGTGGTGGTGGTAATGGGTGGCTGGCTAAGAAAAACATAGGTTGCCTCTAGAGCAGACTTCTGTAAAGAGCCATCTCTATGGCGTACTTGCTGGACAGGATTATCTTTAGACACTCCACAGATAACTATTGGCAATTAATTTTTTTAGACTAATCGAAGCTATTGGCACTTATTATGTTCTTTACATGGTTGGCATTCCTTTGTTATGATCTTCAGTGCATTAAAAATCAACAGATACAGATTCCTTTCTAGAAATGCTACATGGTGATCAATTTTATAGAATTAATAGCATATGCAAAGATAAATTCTTCTTGTGTTGTGATTAGTGTCCTATATTTTCATTGTCGGCCCCAAGCTAGAATAAAAGAGGATTGCTTTAGGTGGCTGATAGCAAACGTAACACATACAACAAAAACAAAGCCTTTATCCCATATTTTTTGGGCCAATTGTTTGGATCCTTTTCTTCGATTAAACTTTAGCTTTTGTTATGACTTATGAGCCATGTCCTCTTTAACACTAACTAAAATCATATACTTTTTTAAAACTTCAAGCCATGTTCGTTTAAGTCATGGAGGTTCCTTTAGCAAATATCTTATCGCTCTTCCTTACTGGAACATCTATTTCTCTTTTGTCCTCAATTGGAACCTGTGTTCTAAAAATTGGTCTAGGCGGCCACTTGCTGCACCGAAAACTCCCAAATTGGTCCTCCTAGGCGTCTGTTCAGCCCTAGACAGGCCTGTTCGGCGCCTAGGCGGGCATGTTCAGCCAAGTCGGCCGCTGTTTGGCCTGTTCGGCCAAGGCGAAAAATTCAAAAAAAAATCAAAATTTAAAATTTCAGAAATTTTAAATTTGAAATTTAATATTTGAAAATTAAAAAAATCAAAAAAAATCAAAAAAAAAATCAGATTTAAAAAATTTTCAAAAAAAATTCAATAAAAAATTAAAAAAATTCAAAATCAAATTTCAAAAATTTTCAAAATTTAAAATCCAAAATTTCAAAAAAAAAAAAAAAATGTTCGACCGCCTAAGCGGCCTAGGCACTAGCGCCCCTTTGGCGCACCGAATCCGCCTACCGAAATTTATATCACTGATTGGAACAACTTCTAAGTTTCCACAAATAGGCTCATTTCTTATCCTATCTTCTAATGTATTACCACCCATCTTAGTATTCTCATTTTAGCTACACTAATTTTCTATACATGTTGATTCTTAATTGTCCAACACTATAGGTCTTATAGAAGACTTATAGAACTTCCCTTTCAACTTCAAGATACCTTACGATCACAAAGTTGAAAGTACTCCAGAAGCATTCCTCCATTTCAACTGTCTTGTTTTAATTCTATACAAGACATCCTTCTCAATCTCTCCATCACGACGAATGATTGATCTTAAAAACCAAAAAATATCAAAGTTCAACTTCATATATACATACTTGAGAACCAATTTTCATCTGTAGCAAAACAGATCAAACTTAAATCAAGCAAAAAATAGATCGGAGGAAACTCAATAAATGACGAAAAAATAGCAAATACTCTGAAAGTAGGTAACCATCTCAAACTGACCAATGAACTCCGGCCTAAAGTTTTATCTTAGAAATTGAACTTCAACAGGTACAAATCCAAAAAGTTTAGACAATTAACTCAGATGGTATAAAGCTTTATTTGGACCTAAACAACACACACACACACACACACACACACACACACACACACACACACACACACACACATATCTGCCCGGTACCTATTACCTTTCTCTCAATTTAAATAGTTGAACCAAAGAATTTTGGGCCTTGTATAGACATGTTGGTTGTCTAAGAACTAAAAGTAAACCTGGTTAGTCAGGTTTTGGTTTAAAAAGCCTTTTTGAAAGAATATTGCTCCCTTGATACCAAACACTAAGGCCACGTTTGGTTTGCGAAATCAGGGCCTTGGGAAAGGAAAATAATTCATTTCCTGTGTTTGGATGCCAAAGGAAAGGAGTAGGAAAGGAAAATGGTTCCCAAAGGAAAGAAAAAAAAGGGAGGAAATTGCTCCCCCCCCCCCCCCCCCCCTAAGGATTCAATTTCCTGCTTGTATTCTGACTATATTCCTAGCATTTCCAAACACCGGAAAAGAAAATTGATGGAAAGAGCGAAGAATTGATTTCTTTCCCTTTCCTTTTCTGCGAACCAAACGAGGCCCAAGGGGGAAAAGAGCTACATGCAATGGAAGGATACTTGATACTTCACTTCTGCTCGCGCACAGATACTAAAGGCTCTATATAGTGGTAGACCAAAAGACACATACATGGGGTTGAAGCACCAAAGACAAAAATAGAACAAACTTCCCAAGAGATGCACAGGGAAACCAAAAGACAAGTTAGCTTAAACTTCCAATAGCCCCCTTTTTCTCTACATCTTGCTGAAAAGTTTCGGCTTTGAGGGGCTCAGCACGTCCTCCTCTATCTCAGCAGTAATTATCGTGCACGAGTAAAATCAAGTTTAATTTCCAACAATACGCACACAAACTGCAGAAGCATAGACTCGCGCATATTCTTTGTATATTGATACGCCGATAGTAATCAATCATGAACCCCTGTTAGTAAGGGGGATCAAGTTTTTTGAAGATTCCATGTTCTTACTTCATAAAGATTGCAACTTTACGCAAAACTGACAAAAAATTCCTCAGTACTCGCATCGATACTCGAATCTTGAAATTGTATCAATCGCCAATTTTACCAATATTGTCTATAAACATGTAAAATTATAGGAAAGAACGGGGGGGAAATAGAAAATAGGAGAGAGGGGACCTTGGGGGAGGGTCCGGGTGATGCCGACGCAGAGGGGGTTCCGGCCGTCGGATCGGCGGAGGGAGGTGTGGTAGAGGGCCCCCTTGCACGACTTCCCCTTGCGCGTCCTCCGCCGTCCGTCGGGATCCGGTGCCGATCTGGTGCCTCCACCGCCGTCCAATTTGGACCCCTCTTCCATATTCTCTCTCTCCTTCTTCTTCCTTCCAGTCCGGTGAGCAGCGGCTGAGGCTGACGTTTTGTAATTAAGAGGAACGTTGTTTTGCTGCGTGGTATTGGGTCGAGTCGGCAGGTCCAGCTGAACCGACTCCTCTTTCGGTTGGGCCAAGTTTTAATATTATACTCCTCTTTCGGTGGGCCAAGTAAAATGTATCATTGTATGCTAAATTAACCTATCGACGTCATGAACATGGTTCGATCGGAAGATAAATCATAGTGTGTGTCGAACACTAGTTAGAACAATTGAAATGAAACGTGCATCAAATGCACGAGTCGCTATGGAACATTGGATATCTTAATGGCACCTCAACTATTTTTTGGCACATTAACTTTTTACTGTTCGATTTTACACCGTAACTTCATAAATTGTTATTTTGAAGCACATTTTCATTAATTTTGAAACACATCGAAACTACTTCAAAGAATATCTAGTAATACACGTATTTAAATTGCGCTTTTGTACTAGAAGAATGATTTTGAAGTGGTCTCGATGTGCTTCAAATTGATGAAAGGTACATCAAAAAAGCAATTTATGATGTTTGAGTGCCAAATTGAGTAATGAAAAGTTAAGGTACGTCTAGTACTTTGTGAGAAGCTTTTGCAGATTTGTAGAAATTAATTATGTAGGTTGTTACGTGGATCTTGTAGGGCCCCAAACTAACCTTATATATATTATAATATATAATATCTACTATTATAATCGTATATTAATTTTTCACTGTTCCATTTTGACACCAAAACTTCATAACTTATTCTTATGAAGCACATTTATTAGTCGTATGTATATTCTCAATTAATTAATATAAAATAATTAACTATTGTATATGTTATCTTAGTTAAGGAAAAAAAAGGTCTAAAATCCTTCTAACTACATGAACAAATAACAAATCGTAAAATATATTCAATATTTAAATTATATTTAAACTAACTACATGCTATTCTAACTAAACATATCTAAAATTCTAAAATATCTCTAACAAATGCTAATTAAATATATTCAAATCACATTTAAAATATTTTAAATAATTTTTCTATCTATTTTTTTTTTAATATATAGATTTTTTTATATATGTGAAACTCATGTAAACATTACTAAGTATATATATATATATAGAAGGTGAATTTTTTAGATAGGGGTGGCCATCACCCCATCAGAAGGTAGCGTCGTCCTTGCGGCTTGCTACTGGCTAAATGCTAAATATTCTCACAGTGCATTCTTCAAACTTTTTCTCAGACGGATGCTGCTGCTTGATCTGCGATACTGCGGACGTGCCCGCAGACCACGTGTCAGCGTTCGTATTCAATTGACAAAATTTTAGCTGGCAGACCCGAGCAAATAGGAGGGACAATAGAATCTGGCCACGCAGGTCCGCATCGTTCTCACAATTGATATTCAGTGTACTTTGACTTTTATAGCAGCAAGATGACATTCATGCGACTATGCGAGCTGTTGGCTGCAGATTGTTTCTGGGAGATTTGTGAGTGTTCTCTCGACAAAATGATTGCAAGATGACATTCCTTTTCTTATCAAAGGAAGAGCATAAATTCTTTGATCTCAACTCTCAGTAACACCGTGCTCCCAATCTCAAACATCACTACTGCTGCACATATTTAGAGGGATATTGGTGTCAAAGTAAGAAGCAAAACCAGAGGCAGACTACTGACAATGTCACATAGATCGTCTATAAATGCAGATTCCATACTTTGTTTATAAAATGTAGAGAACTGGTCAACTCTTGGTGATCCATTTCTAACCTAATTAACTGCTGGACAAACTTAGAATAATCACCATTGTTAGTCTGCCTGCTTTATTGATGAAAATGTGGCGCAAACTAGACGGACTGAAACTGAAAGATATAAACTTATAGTTTAGCTTTACTCAGTACCAAAGGGATTGAGAAGGAGTGGCTTGTACATGTTTTTTTTTTTTTTTGAGATATCCGACGATACGCACGAAACTTAGTGCACGCTGCATTACATGCCTGTTGGACCCACTGCCCCCAACTCCCACCAAATAAGTGGAAGGAATAATACGTCCCCGTAGCTCGATCCACTGATCTTCTGCCTGCCACCTAGCCGAGATGTTATACCTCTCCTCGGTAACCACAAGAGCCACTCGAGTTCGGTGCTGGTACATGCTAATAATCACCTCTCTGATGGAATCATTGAGCAAAACTCTGTTGACAGGCTTGACAGCCTTCCGGTTGCCAAGCACCCATTTTCATTTATAGGTGAGGTGTCACGTCCATATTAGCAACCACCTGTGACATGCTAGTTAAATCTTAGTCAATAAAGGAACAGAGTAAACACCCCAGCTGCAGAAAACTAACAAGATCGGAGCTATTGCTTGCTATTGATTATTGAACTTAAAATGGTTCAGCTTTCTTCAACATCAAGCATCACTTCAACGATTTGTTGAATTTCACTCACATTTTCTACATTCAAACTGCACTCACGGTATGTTTCTGCTCCATTATTGAGTCCCAAGAATAACATCACCGCAAGGTTGCAAGTAAATAGGAGGTGAAAGCCATAAGAAAGACGATCGGTACTATCTCATATCTTTCACATGTAAAATTAGTATAAAAATAACATTTTGGCGTTCAAAACCCAAAGACTTCTAACCTGCATGACTTCTCCCCTCCAGCAGATTTACTACATTTCAATTCTCTTCCAAGTAAACAGCAACAATATACCCTTCTTACTTGGCCCCGTCCAAACCAGCATCAATAAATTAAAATATATGCTTCAAAAAATAAAAACCTATCAGCTGCAAAACATTCACACCAGGGATATTGAGTCATCATAACAAAATCATCTGTAAGGCTAAAAAAAGCAGCAGCAAACACATAATCACACAATAGAGGCATTTCATCAGAAAAAGCACCTAAGCAGCAAAAAGATCACATTTTTTTGACCCAATGTATCAGTGACTGGCTCAGAAAGTGTCCACATTAACCAAACATATACAGGACACCATTGACAGGCGGGGCTGGATCTATTTTGATGCTAACGAAATCGCCCAAAACAACACAATTAAACTACACAGCCATTTCCACTGAGGAATTTGCTAGTGCTAGAAATAACACAAACATTTCGTCGTGGGTACATTACAATGTGATTGATCTGATTGAACTTGTGTGCATCCATCCGGAGCATTACTTGCTCACAAGAGGAAAAGGAAGAGAAGGATTAATCTCTTGGCAGCTCCCATCTGATTGAGCAATTTTACGGCCATGCCAACATTTGAGTTGGTCCCAACAGCCAAACACCAATGTTATCTTCATGAAATTTCCCCTCATGACAATTTTAACCCCACTGAACTTGCATGTCTAAATGAGGCTGAGCAACAGATACATTTTGATGTTCAACCCAAATCTAAAGCACAGAGCATTCATAGGTTTGACAGCTACTAAAGGATCATCTAATCAAAACACTTGCTAATAGAAATGTAGATATATAAGCATGGAATGCAGATACATAAAATCTCCAAGTTGTTTGTTCTTTGGAATCCTTTATTTTCCTCCAAAGTGTAACTGGTTTCTCCATAATAGATATAATTTTTTAGAAAGATGCATGACTAGTTGTAGCAAAGAATAATGATCCGTTCCACTAGTTCTTGCTGAAACAATGTAACGAGCCCAAATCTTGTATGTTTTGAAACATAAATTGGTAGATTATCTCCATAACAGGCATATATCAAGTTAAAGAAACCAACTGCACAGAAACATGGAAGAAAGGAGAAACTACTTTTTTTTGTGGGTGGGTAGGTGGGGGGTGGGGGCGGGAGTGGCAATATAACTGTAAATTGCATTTTCAATGCACAAAGGTTCAGCATGGAATGACACCACAGCCATGATGTAGATTGATTCCTTACAAAACATCAAACTGTACATACAAAAACCAAAATGTACCTTGTACCGCTCCACCACAAGACTTGCTTCTCCCACCAACACTACTATAAATACATCCATCCCCTGGCCTGAATGCCCGTCTCCAGCCCTTTATGTTTGAGGATTCTTGCTGTTAGGATTTCCTCCTGATGGATTCCAAGCCATTCCCATATTGCTCATGGCTCCTTGTCCGGGGGTTCCCCATATGGCATTCTGATTTGTATTCCCTGCTATCGTCCCAACCCAACCAGGATTTGGGTTTGTATTTCCAAGGAAGGTACAACCCAGCCTGAATTCAGTGATGAGTTTACTTGCATTTGTGCACCCAAACCAGTACTAGGGTTTGTGTTTCCCTGTGTTGCTGGTACTGGTACCCGAGCCAAATTCATATTTGCATTTCCCTGTGCTGGCACTGCCATTCCTAAACTTGAATTTGGGATTGCGTGAGCTGGCGGTGCCCATACCATGTTAAGATTCGCTGGGGATGCCCAAGCCATATTCATACCTCCTGGTGCCATCATTCCCCAACCCCCATGTTTGCAGCACCTTGTACTGCTGGCCCATAAACCATGTTCCCAATTACTTGTGCTGTTCCTGTACCCAGGCTTGGGTTCTGTCCAGACACTCCCCAACCCAGGTTTAATGGTGGAGCAGTATTGACAACTGGATTGACACCTCCAGCAGGAACTTGCTGAGCTGAAACAGGGACCAAACGTTGCGATTCAGGCTGCGGTTGGGAACTTGAAGAAGCTTCGGATATCTGAGCTGGAACTGAAGCATCAGGTAAGCCCAAAGATCCTGATACGGTAGGAAGACTAGAAGAAAGATCCAATTTCCCCCCATCTACAGACTTAGATTTACTCTCAGAAGCTGATCCGTCACGTGCTTCAAGATCCCTATTATCAGAATCAGGTTCATGGCACGGAACTATAGAAGAATTACTAATCTCATTTGGTTGAGAATTGGCTGCCTGAACATCACCAGCTGCCCCATCACATTTTGAAGTAGCGACATGGAGCTCAGCGGAAGTGGAACCGCTGAACCTTTGCTGGATATCCAAAATATTTGATGCAGCACCTTCAGAAGGCTTGTTCTGCTGATTGGGCACCTGTAGATTACTCGAAACATGTACATTCTCTTGAGCCTGGATAGAACTAGCAGTGGGCCCAGAGCTTGAAGGCCATCCTCCAACCGAATACAATGTTGGAGAGAGAATGTTAGATACATTGGTCTGAACAGGAGATTGTTGCACCTGGCCAGAGGTCATGAGGTGAGCAGATGAAGCTGCAGGAAGAATTTTGTTTAAAGCACCCTGAAGACTAGTCCAGTCTATGCTGCTTTGCGGTGGAATAGGAGCAGGGAGATTTACGAAACTATTTGCCAATTGATTTGAAGGGCCATTATCTGGTTGGTTTTTCCATTGTTCTCCAGAGAACTGTTGTCTTGCTGGTTGATTTTTCCATTGTTCTCCAGATAAATGTTGTCTTGCTGGTTGGTTTTTCCATTGTTCTCCAGAGAACTGTTGGCCTGATGAGCTACGATATGGATGTTGCCTTTCAGAACCTCGATCATTAGGATGGAACCTTCTCTGTCTGTTCAAATTCCAGTTATTTTGACGACCCCGACCACCATTCCATCTACCAGTATTTCCTCTTTCATCTCTACCCTGATAGGATGGATAATGAGAAGAATTCCTGGAAAAGGAAGTCCTGTGGCTGTCATTACCTTGTTGTTGCCCCCCCAGACATTACTTTCCTTTGATGACTCCCAATCACTTGAAGAGGCTGCAGACCTCCCATCCATTGGATTGACTACTCCTGTATTGGTCACAGGAAAGGATGATGGTTGGGTATTCCATCTATCAGCTTTTGTCAAGTTGTCACTACTCATAGCAGGGATATCTGAAGGAGGATGCTGGTTGATACTTCCTCTCCAACCACCATCTGAGTTATTCACCCTACAATCCGTCGCAGCTGCCCTGTTTGCAGGCTGAGAATTGTTCTGCTGAGGTTCTTCCTGTGCTATGTCCTTATGAAACTTCCCGATCAATGCATCAGTTAATAATAATGAGTCTTTCTTGCTTCAGATGTTCTCCATATCTTCAAATTAGCTGGGAAAAACCCACTTGTATTCCACTTTCTCAACTGTGTCATTGAAAATGGCCCTTGGATTTTACCTGATGGGTCTTGATAGTTCCACATCTTTTCAGTTTCACTGGGTGTAGATGATGTAACTGAAAGAGACCCCGGCTTTGTTTCAGGAGGAACAGTAGACAATTCAAAAGGCTTCATAACAGAATGGTTATTGTTCTGAATACCACTACCTGTCCCAGTTGTATTAGTCTCTGGATTGGAAATTTCAGAACAGTCCATCAGGTTACCACGGTTAACCCGATTCCCAGAAAACTCACACGTCTTATCACCCATGGCCGGAGACACCTGATCACAATTATTAGGAGTACTTCTGTTTGAATCCCATGTATCTGAAATTTTCAATGAAACAGAAGCAGCCTTTACTGCAGTAAGTCCATCCCTTCCCCTGTATGAAGATTCCTGTGGCCTATTATAGACATCTGCAAGTAGTGCAAACAATGTACCCAGATATGAATAAATGGCTGACTATGAACATTTACTACAAAACCATTGCTAGCAAAGTACCATGCTTTTTGGAATCTAGATCTTCATCCTCTGCAGACTCATAATCTGGATCCATGTGCGGGTCAGCGTGTATGTCTGGGACTTCATTTAACCTCCGGATACGCTCCTCAGGTGTGTTCAGGAGCTGCAGTTTTTCTACACATTCTCTGAGCGTAAAAAGAGTTAAGGAACAAACTATCCATTTAATACTATTTTCTAGTGTGACCATTGAAAATATGAAATGTTTACATTTCAGATTTCTCTATTCGAAGAAGTTTTTGCATATCAGAAAAAGTGTCAATTTTACAGGCTACGATGGTGATTTGGAGAAAAAGTGAAAGATCGCCAAGAGACTCTTCAATAGTTTTGAGGGACAAAAGGTATCGATCATTACATCATCACTGTAACAGAACATCAACCAAAATGTATTAGGACATGGAAGGGGCTTGTTTAGTATCAACACTACCATAGCAGTTTCAGTTTTGAGCCGTGAACATTCATAGCTAGTAGCAATCATGAGTTCATAGAATCATATATCAGCGAAGTGGTCTTTTCCACCAAAATATCAAAGGATAAAGAAAGGTCACGATTAAAAGATGGGAGGTATATCAAATGTCCACAAATATGACGCGTGTATATGTCATTAAAAACCTTAAACTAATAAAAATATTATTAAATGACATAAATGAGAAGCAAATTCAAAAACCAATATCAAGGAGTGTCAGAGGCACATGGGTAACTAGTTATAATATAAATATATATAAATAGTGAACATAAGTTCTATTTTACAGCAAGCTTCCAAACATGAATTGGTACACACAATATTGAGAGAAGGTCTAGGCCGTGAATGGGGCATGTTTAATATCAAAACTAGCATTAGCAGTTTCAGCTTTGAGTTGAGCCGAGTTGAGTCCTAAATGAGTTGATAGAGTCAACCGAGTTATCGTCGAGCTTCGCTAGTTGAGCTAGTTTGTGAGCTGATAAACTGAGCTTATCATGTTCAAGATCGACGTAACAAACTTATTAAGGCAGTTTAAGGTGCGAAGGCAGCAAGGACCAACGGGCCTAGGCAGGGGGTCGCAAAGTGGTAAGGCAGGGCCTCAAGACTAAAATTAAGGGTGTGTAGTAGGTAAGTTGAGACAACCTTGGTGTTTATGTATGATACTTCATTTTGTGGTTTCCTCCTAATTACTATGACAATATAAGAATGGCATGTGAAACTTGTTCTGGATACTGCATAAACAAGTTTGAGACATCAACATCAACCAAATCAAGTGTTAAATTAAGAGTAACTGTTGAGAGTACCACTAACTTGACATTTGACATAGTGAGAGGAAAAACTAGAGGAGAGAGAGAGAGACGTGTTGGCATGTGGGAGCGAGATATAAAGAGATTTGTTGGCATCTGGTAGTGGACATAGAAATTGGAGATGAGGTGTTATTTGATAGGTTAGGATGAACAAAAAAAGGAGGGGGGTGGTGGTGGAGGGGGGGGGGGGGGGGGGGGGGGGGGGGGGGGAAGGGAATCAAGAGCACAAAGGGGAAAGGCTACACTTCCTCTTTAATTTAAAATTTTCATAATATCTATAACTTCAAGATATAGGGCTTGGGTAAGGTTCAAAGTTCAAAAGAAATGGATCAGGTCAGGTCACATGGAAGTCGAGATGGGTTGAGATAGT
>JANAVB010016797.1:2753366-2837609 GCA_029216955.1 Iris pallida | reverse complement strand
GCAATGTACGTATGTACATTCCACAGTCCAGAAACCGCACTGCTAGTTTACTGCAATGTACGTATGTACATTCCACAAGTCCAGAAACTACACAATTAGCATACTGCAATGTAAGTGAGTACATTCCACGAGTCCAGTAACTATACTATCAACTCTCTCATAACCCAGTAATTATCATGTAAAAGATACGAAATTAGTGTAAAGCATGGTGGGAACTGGCAATAGTATGAAACATGTTATGATTTGACTTGCTCCCCAAGGATCAGCATTCACATGGGTTGATTAACATTCTTTTATCACATAACAGTGTTTTAACATGTATAATTAACAAAGACTTGCAGCTGGATTAATGGTAATTCACAGGTTGTCACATGTACTTAACATTAAGACAGTAAATGAGTTTGTAGATGTACTTGCCTGGAGCAAAGCAATGCAATGATAATAAAGCTAAGATGTAGAGTGTCCTGGCACTGAAAACATATATATATACAGACTCTAAGTTACAAGACAATATAAATACACTAGTGATGTGAGAAGGCCAAATTGGACATTGGCTAGGTGAACTTAGCCTAGGGGTTCAAAGTGAAGTGATTTGGCATCTAAACTAACACATGGGTCTCCCATATTAAGGTTGGTTAGCAATCCAAATACTAGAAATACACAAAAATCACAAGTCATGACTTAGCCATAATTATTAGTAAAATAAACATTCTGTGCACTGTGTTCTAACAATTTTAGAAAATACTAGAAATCTCCAATAAATACAAAATAATATACTGACAGAAACCTTGTTAATTATAGAAATTTATTATAATTTTTCTGGGATTTATTACCCAACAGAAATATTTTAGAAAAATCAGTTTTCATAAATATACAGAAGGTGAGTTCTGGTTTCATATGCCAAACTAGGGGCAAAACAGTAAATTAAATACAAAAATTATACTAAATTAGCCAACTTAACAAAGTATCTAAAAACTATTTTTCCATAATTTTAGCAATACTCTAAGTATTTTTAGAAAATCAAAAACAGTAATGCACACAATAATTAATTATCTGCGTATTTTGTCCATGTACATAATTTGAACCAAAGTTCAAATACAGGACCCAAGGCCATAAATCAAGTCCAATATGACTTGTACAGGCCTTGAATGTGTGAAAACATATTTGAGCCCAAATACCCATGCTAGGCTTGGACATCAAATGGTTGCAGTATTTTAAATACACAAAAATACAAATTGATAAAAGTGCAAAGTAATTATTATTATTTTAATAAGGCAAAATTTTACATAGTAGCTATAAAAGTATGAACATTATTTATATAAATAATTTACACTAAGCTAAGTAAAATACACATAGGAAATAATATATATATATATAAATATAGGGATATTTATATATATATAGGAAAATGCTTAACTATAATATTATATATATATACAAATATATGTATACATACATACATATAAGAAAATACTTAACTATATAATATATATATATATATATACAAATTAATGTATACATATACATATAATAGTATGTATATAATAATATATATCTACATAAGGAAATATATATACATAAATATATATGTATACATAATACATATATATATATATATATATATACATAAAATAATGAAGTATACATATATATATATATATATATAAAACAGCAAATATATATACCTAAATATAGTATGTATAATAATACATATACACATATATACAAATATATGTATACATATATATATATATAATTATATATAAAAACAAAGGAAAAGAAAAAAGAAAAGGAAAAGAAAAGAAAAGAAACACAGCAAACGAGCGCAAGGCTCGAACTCGGCCAGCCAGAGGGGGGGGATTTCTAAACTGTGCGGGCTGGCCAGTAGGCCAGTCCGGCCCGATTGTTAGGATAGGGCTTGGGTTTAATTTATTTAGTTTAGAATGGTTTATATATATAAAAAAAATAATAATAATCCTGTGTCCTGACAGTTAGGGACACAGGAGTCCATGTGTCGGGTTGATTTACGACACGCACGACACGTATTTGCCGTGTCCACACTCACCAATAGAGTCTTCGGGTGCTGGCGTGTCATATACGTGAAATCGAGACACAGTAGGACACAGGAGTCAAAGAGACACGTACGTGTCCAAGTCGAGCGTGCTGTCGGGGTGGCGACTGGGCGGAGGAGGCGTCGGGGTCGTCGGAGAAAATTTGGGCTGAGTCGCCTTGCTCCGGCGAGTCGATTGGTGGTGGTGGCTCGTCGGGACGTGGCCTAGGGCGACTGGAATCCTAGATCTAGGGTTCCGGCGGCGTTCGTCGGGGAAGATGGGTGCAGAGCGGTGGCTAGGGCGGCCGTGATGAAGTCTAGGGTTAGGGTCGAGTCGGGGGGCTATTTATAGGGTTTGGGGTCGGTCGGATTAGGGTTTTGATTAGGGTTAGGGTTAGGGTTTAGGCGTTAATCGCCGAGGAAGATGACGGCCGAAGTCGGCGGTCGGGTGGTGGTTTTGCAGAAAACCCCCCCTAAAATATAGATTTACAAAAACACACACCGCCTTAGGGAATGCAATATTTAATTTGCATAAAGCTCCCCCGCTGAGCACTGTGCAATTTTAAATTTGCACAAACATTTGGAATATTGCAGGATGGTTTTAAAACAATTAGAATAATTGCAAAAGTATTTAAAAACATTCTAATAAATTACAAATTGATATACTAACAATTCTAATAATTGTAAATCACTATTAAAATAATTCAGAAAATTACAAAATGCTATTAAAACATTTAAGAAAATTACAAAATGATATTTTTTGTATTTAAAACTCATTTAAAAATCATTTAAAAATTCTAGAAAAATTCATAAAAATCCTAATAATTATTTTAAGGCTAAAATTAACATTAATAATTAATTAACACTAATTTAAAAAAATTTGAAAATCAGGGGCTTACAAGTCTTCCCTCCTTGAAAAATTTCGTCCTCGAAATTTACAAGAACTGAAGACACGCGAGGCAACTAACGTTTTAAAATAATTACAGTGATGACTAAGGCTATCTCCTAATGATGGAATGTCTATGAAACAGGTCTACTGGTCAATGGCTTGTCTTATGAGTGCGGCTACTAAATGATGGTTTGGTAAAAGTCTAATGACAGGTTACTTAATGAGGCACTAGAATCAAACAGTCATATGCAAATAAATCCAACCTGTGGCACCGTCTGTCAAGTATTCTGGCTCTGGCTCTGAGCCCTGCACTGGTACTGCTGCCTGGATGGCTAAAGGGTATGCTCTCCCTGAAGGTCCTCTGGTAAATGGCTTCGCCTTCGGGCACTCCCGAATCATATGGGTGGAAGACCCGCAAGCAAGACACTGGCTCAATTTCTTCCTACAGATGGAGACATCGTGCCCTGGCTTTTTGCAGAAGGCACAAGAGACCCACTTCTGCTGCTGTTGCCCCGGATCTCGGGTAAATGATAACTGATGCTGAGGATGAGCTGGTGGAGAATAGGCCTGCTGGTGCTGGATAGTCGTCCTCTGCTGGAAAGTCTGGCGCTTGGACGGCCCGTCATGATGTGTGGTAGCTGGCCTCTTGCAAGACAAAAGACGCTCCTCGATACCTCGGGCTCTCTCCAGTAGCTGGTAGTAGTCTGTGATCCCGTTGGCCACTAGTAAGATGCTAATGTCTGGGACAAGACCATGGCAGAATCTGCGAGCCATCTCCTCCGGGTCGGCTACTAAGCTCGGGGCAAAACGACTGAGTCTGCTAAACTCACCTGCGTACTCATCGACTGTACGGCTCCCCTGTTGCAGGTTCTGGAATTGCAATCCCATGGCAACTCTAGCGGTGGTGGAGAAGAACTTCCTCTTGAACTGGATCTTGAATTGCTCCCAGTTTCCTCTGCCGCCAATGAACATCGTCTCATTTCTGAACCAGACCCCTGCCAGGTCTGCTAACAAAAATCCTGCTGCCTCGACCCAAAGGTCGTCAGGTAATCTAGCCCCTATGAGCTTCCTCTCTACGAAATCTAACCAGTCATCAGCTACAACTATGCCTTCCATCCCAAGAAACTCCTTCGGTTTTAGGTTCATAAAACTCTTGATACTACCTAGCCTCAATTGATGTTCTATAGGTTGCGAGACGGGGGTATGCTGAGTATTCAGGAGCCCCTGGATCAAAGCCAGTAATTGGGTTCCGTCGAGGGAAACAACAGTCTGGGGAGGTATGATAGGAGGTGGGGGTGGTATACCGTCACCTGAGGTGGCAGAATCGGGAGAGTGTGTAGGATCCATCTATTTATAAAAGATAAAGGAATTATAAGAATAAAGCAAGCAGTCATAAGCAAACAATTTAGTTACACTATCGGTCCTACGCTGTGATGAGTTTTCCTATGTTGCAATCCTAAAATTCCTCTAGGTGTTCTAGATGTCGTTCCTAGTGTTATCTAGTTATCCTTAATTTCTGCAGGCGTGCTTGGTACAGTAACGTAACCAAACAACTTTAGTCAGGACCTTGCATGGGCCGCCAAAAAAACATGTCACGACCCGTTACCCAAATTGTTGGGCCGGGCCGAGCCATGTCCAGCCTACGCTTAAGATAAAGCGCAGTAAGCTGTTCTAGACAGTCAGGTAATAATGATAAATGTGCTAATAATTAAGATAGTTTAAGAATGATCACAACACAGCTTCTATATAGATGAAAAACCACTAAGTTTGATAATAATACAAACCAAAATGTAAGACTGGAGACAAGGTCCAGTTTAAAGGTACAAACAGCAACTGTGATAATAACCAAACACTAAGTCAAACTAAGCAGCTAAGCAGAATTCCCTGCAAGAATATCCTCAACTGGAGCTCCATAGTACGGGTCACAAAGCATTTCTTCCTCGGTCAAAATACCTACAACGTTATCCTGTCAGGACGGGAGCAAGTACAACCTCTACTACTAAAGTACTGAATGTATAATGCAAGAGATGTACAACAGGAACATGGTATGATAAGACTGAAAAATAGACATACTGGAATCAGGGTAAATCATATAAAGCGGAAATCATGGTATATCTTGATTATCATTTTAAGACACTCTTGTCAATTGTGGCATGTGTACATTAAGTATTAAAACTGGAGCAGGTATGAGATCGGTCAATAGGTGCTATGCTAGTTTACTGCAATGTACGTATGTACATTCCACAAGTCCAGAAACTACATTGTTAGTTTACTGCAATGTACGTAAGTACATTCCACAAGTCCAGAAACTACATTCTCAGTTTACTGCAATGTACGTATGTACATTCCACAAGTCCAGAAACCGCACTGCTAGTTTACTGCAATGTACGTATGTACATTCCACAAGTCCAGAAACTACACAATTAGCATACTGCAATGTAAGTGAGTACATTCCACGAGTCCAGTAACTATACTATCAACTCTCTCATAACCCAGTAATCATCATGTAAAAGATACGAGAATTAGTGTAAAGCATGGTGGGAACTGGCAATAGTATGAAACATGTTATGATTTGACTTGCTACCCCAAGGATCAGCATTCACATGGGTTGATTAACATTCTTTTATCACATAACAGTGTTTTAACATGTATAATTAACAAAAGACTTGCAGCTGGATTAATGGTAATTCACAAGGTTGTCACATGTACTTAACATTAAAGACAGTAAATGAGTTTGTAGATGTATTTGCCTGGAGCAAAGCAATGCAATGACAATAAAGCTAAGATGTAGAGTGTCCTGGCACTGAAAACATATATATATACTCAGACTCTAAGTTACAAGACAATATAAATACACTAGTGATGTGAGAAGGCCAAATTGGACATTGGCTAGGTGAACTTAGCCTAGGGGTTCAAAGTGAAGTGATTTGGCATCTAAACTAACACATGGGTCTCCCATATTAAGGTTGGTTAGCAATCCAAATACTAGAAATACACAAAAATCACAAGTCATGACTTAGCCATAATTATTAGTAAAATAAACATTCTGTGCACTGTGTTCTAACAATTTTAGAAAATACTAGAAATCTCCAATAAATACAAAATAATATACTGACAGAAACCTTGTTAATTATAGAAATTTATTATAATTTTTCTGGGATTTATTACCCAACAGAAATATTTTAGAAAAATCAGTTTTCATAAATATACAGAAGGTGAGTTCTGGTTTCATATGCCAAACTAGGGGCAAAACAGTAAATTAAATACAAAAATTATACTAAATTAGCCAACTTAACAAAGTATCTAAAAACTATTTTTCCATAATTTTAGCAATACTCTAAGTATTTTTAGAAAATCAAAAACAGTAATGCACACAATAATTAATTATCTGCGTATTTTGTCCATGTACATAATTTGAACCAAAGTTCAAATACAGGACCCAAGACCATGAATCAAGTCCAATATGACTTGTACAGGCCTTGAATGTGTGAAAACATATTTGAGCCCAAATACCCATGCTAGGCTTGGACATCAAATGGTTGCAGTATTTTAAATACACAAAAATACAAATTGATAAAAGTGCAAAGTAATTATTATTATTTTAATAAGGCAAAATTTTACATAGTAGCTATAAAAGTATGAACATTATTTTATATAAATAATTTACACTAAGCTAAGTAAAATACACATAGGAAATAATATATATATATATAAATATAGGGATATTTATATATATATAGGAAAATGCTTAACTATAATATTATATATATATATATACAAATATATGTATACATACATACATATAAGAAAATACTTAACTATATAATATATATATATATATACAAAATTAATGTATACATATACATATAATAGTATGTATATAATAATATATATCTACATAAGGAAATATATATACATAAATATATATGTATACATAATACATATATATATATATATATATATATATATATATATATATATATATATATATACATAAAATAATGAAGTATACATATATATATATATATATATAAAAAAACAGCAAATATATATACCTAAATATAGTATGTATAATAATACATATACACATATATACAAATATATGTATACATATATATATATAATTATATATAAAAACAAAAGGAAAAGAAAAAAGAAAAGGAAAAGAAAAGAAAAGAAACACAGCAAACGAGCGCAAGGCTCGAACTCGGCCAGCCAGAGGGGGGGGGGGGATTTCTAAACTGTGCGGGCTAGCCAGTAGGCCAGTCCGGCCCGATTGTTAGGATAGGGCTTGGGTTTAATTTATTTAGTTTAGAATGGTTTATATATATAAAAAAATAATAATAATCCTGTGTCCTGACAGTTAGGGACACAGGAGTCCATGTGTCGGGTTGATTTACGACACGCACGACACGTATTTGTCCGTGTCCACACTCACCAATAGAGTCTTCGGGTGCTGGCGTGTCATATACGTGAAATCGAGACACAGTAGGACACAGGAGTCAAAGAGACACGTACGTGTCCAAGTCGAGCGTGCTGTCGGGGTGGCGACTGGGCGGAGGAGGCGTCGGGGTCGTCGGAGAAAATTTGGGCTGAGTCGCCTTGCTCCGGCGAGTCGATTGGTGGTGGTGGCTCGTCGGGACGTGGCCTAGGGCGGTTGGAATCCTAGATCTAGGGTTCCGGCGGCGTTCGTCGGAGAAGATGGGTGCAGAGCGGTGGCTAGGGCGGCCGTGATGAAGTCTAGGGTTAGGGTCGAGTCGGGGGGCTATTTATAGGGTTTGGGGTCGGTCGGATTAGGGTTTTGATTAGGGTTAGGGTTAGGGTTTAGGCGTTAATCGCCGAGGAAGATGACGGCCGAAGTCGGCGGTCGGGTGGTGGTTTTGCAGAAAATCCCCCCTAAAATATAGATTTACAAAAACACACACCGCCTTAGGGAATGCAATATTTAATTTGCATAAAGCTCCCCCGCTGAGCACTGTGCAATTTTAAATTTGCACAAACATTTAGAATATTGCAGGATGGTTTTAAAACAATTAGAATAATTGCAAAAGTATTTAAAAACATTCTAATAAATTACAAATTGATATACTAACAATTCTAATAATTGCAAATCACTATTAAAATAATTCAGAAAATTACAAAATGCTATTAAAACATTTAAGAAAATTACAAAATGATATTTTTTGTATTTAAAACTCATTTAAAAATCATTTAAAAATTCTAGAAAAATTCATAAAAATCCTAATAATTATTTTAAGGCTAAAATTAACATTAATAATTAATTAACACTAATTTAAAAAAATTTGAAAATCAGGGGCTTACACCTGAACCCTCTATTCTTCGATAGCAGCGAAGATGCTATCGCTGCTGATGCGTGGCTTCAGGACACCGAGGTGATATTGGAAGCAGCGAAGACCCCAGAAGATGAGAAGGTGGCCGTGGTGCGCCTACAGTTATTAGATCTAGCCCGCAGCTGGTGGGCGGCTCAGGCCATTGGATTGGTGGCGCCTATAGCCTGGGCAGTATTTCGAGAGAGGTTCCGGACCAAGTACTTCGATGCGGTAGCTCGGTACGATCTTCAGACCAAGTTCACCAATTTGAAGCAGATGGGCAGGACGGTCGATGGATATGCGGCCGAGTTTTCTAGGCTTAGTCGGTTTGCTCCCACCTTGGTGGCGACCGAGTTCGATAGAGCCCAGCGATTTCAACAAGGACTCCACCTGGAGATTTTGCTGGCGGTGGAGCAGTTCGAGCATCAGACTTTTGATGCGGTATTGAGAGCAGCCAGGAGGCATGAGTATACCTCCCAGAGGATTGTGGACAGGACCGGAGGTCGAAAGCGATCTCACGGCCAGATGAATCAGTTGTCAGCCCCAGCCCCGGCAGCTAGAGCTTTGACCATTGGAGCTCCGAGAAGGGCAGCTTCAGTTACGTCGGTTCAGCATTCAACGCCGACGCACCCTCAGCAGCAGAAGCAGAAGCAGTCTTCCCCCATGGGCTGCTCTTATTGTAGGAAGCCTGGATACGTTGTTTCAGAGTGTCACAAGGCTAGAGGATTGTATTTGCTTTGTGGAGCGCCAGACCACAAGGTAGGGTCCTGCCCGTTCAGGACTGACTCATCACCAGCCCGGACCAGTTCATCAGTGAGGGGACCAGCCCCTGTACCAGTCCAGCAGCAGTTTCCATCTCCGAGGTCGTTGTCGACTGCAGACCCAGGCTTTTCATCAGCAAAGGCCTCAGCAGTTTGCACAGGCACAAGCCCAGAATAGGCAGCGAGGATTCCAGCAGAGAGGGCCGGCACCCAGAGGACATGGTCAAGTGTTGGCTTTGACCATGAGAGAAGAAGGAGTGGCCCCAGGTGAGGTAGTGGCAGGTACTATTCTCGTCAACACATTTCCCGCTTCAGTATTATTTGATTCTGGTACATCACATTCATTCATGTCTGCACGATTTGCGACACGGATAGGACTGGAGCCCGAGTCGTTATCAGGAAGGCTCAATATACTTACTGGTAATGGTCTTGTGGGAGTAGATAGAGTGTTTTCCTCGTGTCGAATCGTGGTTAGCGGTAGAGAGTTTCCCGCTAGGCTGATAGAATTCCCGATGGCCGATTATGATGCGGTCTTAGGGATGGATTGGTTGAGAGACCAGTATGCTAGGATAGACTGCCATATTGGCAGAGTTATTTTTAGCATTCCAGGTGAGCCGAAATTTTCCTTTTCTCGAGGCGAAGTGGAACCTTCTCCTCCAGTATTACGGATGGCCGTAGCAGCAGTGCAGTTACCCCGGATAGTCGAGAAATTTCCGGACGTTTTCCCGGAAGAGCTTCCAGGGATGCCACTAGAACGGGAGATCGAGTTCACTATCGACTTGATTCCCGGGACAGCACCAGTGTCAGAGAGAGTCTACAGGATGGCACCGTCAGAATTGGAGGTGTTGTACAAGATGATTGAAGAACTCAGAACCAAGGGATTCATTCGTACAAGTGGATCGCCTTGGGGGGCCCCGATGCTTCTTGTGAAAAAGAAGGATGGTACGTCCAGATTATGTGTTGACTATCGTACCTTAAACTCAGTAACAATCAAGAACAGATATCCCCTCCCAAGGATAGATGACTTGTTTGATCAACTCAAAGGAGCGGCAGTATTCTCGAAGATTGATTTGCGGTCAGGGTACCACCAGATCAGAGTCAGAGAGCAGGACATTCCGAAGACAGCTTTCCGATCTAGATACGGACATTGGGAGTTCCTTGTTATGCCCTTTGGAGCGACCAATGCGTCGGCAGTATTCATGGACCTCATGAATCGTATCTTCATGCCTTATTTGGATCAGTTCGTGATCGTGTTCATAGACGATATCCTGGTCTACAGCAAGAGTGAAGCGGAGCATGAGCAGCATCTCAGAGTTGTCCTCCAGATTCTTCGAGAACACCAGTTGTATGCCAAGTTTAGTAAATACGAGTTCTGGCTCGATCGCATTTCATACTTGGGTCATATCATCACCAAGGGTGGAGTGGAAGTGGATCCTCAGAAGATAGTGGCTATCGAAACCTGGCCAGTGCCCCGCACAGTTGCAGAAGTTCGCAGTTTTCTTGGATTGGCCGGCTATTACCGGAGATTTGTTTCGGACTTTGCTCGGATTTCAGCACCATTAACGCAGTTGACCCGCAAGGATGTGCAGTTTGCTTGGACAGCAGAGTGTCAGGAATCTTTTGAGAAGCTGAAGCGAGGCTTGATGACGGCACCCGTTCTCACACTTCCAGATGGGACCGAAGGATTTTCAGTGTACTGTGACGCTTCAGGCAAGGGTTTAGGATGTGTTTTGATGCAGCATGGAAAGGTAATAGCTTATACGTCACGTCAACTTCGTGATCATGAGAGGAATTACCCAACCCATGACTTGGAGCTGGCAGCTGTAGTGTTTGCACTTAAGTTGTGGAGACACTACTTGTATGGAGATAGGGTGGAGATATTCACCGACCACAAGAGCCTGAAGTATGTTTTCACCCAGAAGGACCTTAATATGCGTCAGAGAAGATGGCTAGAGCTACTTGTGGATTATGATGTCAACCTACAGTATCACCCTGGGAAGGCCAACATTGTGGCAGATGCATTAAGCAGGAGAGCCGGAGTTTACCTTCTGACAGCGCAACCAGAGTTGTTAGCAGATCTTCAGAAGATGGGTATAGAAGTTGTCCTCCCTACCAATGTGGCATTAATGGCCAGCATGCAAGTACAGTCCAGTATAGTTGAGAGGATCAAGATAGCTCAGTCCTCCGATTCTAAGCTTCAGCAGCTTAGAGCAGAATGTGAAGCAGGAAGACGACCCGAATTATGCATTCATGAAGATGGTACACTTCGACATGGTAAGCGTCTTTGTGTACCCAGTAGAGATATCAGACAGGAGGTGATGGCGGAAGCTCACAGTTCTCAGTATTCGATTCATCCCGGTGGCACGAAGATGTACCGAGATATCCGTCAGCACTTTTGGTGGAATGGCATGAAGAGGGAGATAGCTCGGTTTGTCTCTCGGTGTTTGGTCTGCCAACAAGTCAAGACTGAACACCAGAGGCCAGCGGGACTTCTTCAGCCCTTGCCGATTCCAGAATGGAAGTGGGAACATATAACCATGAATTTCGTGACTGGATTACCTAGATCCCCAGCAGGTAGAGATGCTATTTGGGTTATAGTTGACAGGCTCATGAAGGTGGCTCACTTTCTCCCATTCAGAGTGGGTCAGTCGACGGCTCAGCTAGCAGAGATGTATCTTCGACAGATTGTCAGAACCCATAGTGTACCAGTCAGTATCACCTCGGATCGGGATTCGAGATTCACGTCACACTTTTGGCGTAGCTTGCAAGAGAGTTTGGGAACTCGCCTCCAGTTCAGCTCAGCATATCACCCGCAGACCGATGGTCAGTCGGAGCGCACGATCCAGACTCTCGAGGATATGTTGAGATCTTGTACACTCGACTTCAATGGTTCGTGGGAAGATCACCTGCACCTGGTGGAGTTCTCCTACAATAACAGTTTCCAAGCCAGTATCCAGATGGCTCCGTTCGATTATGGAAGAAAGTGCAGATCCCCACTAGTATGGGATGATGTGGGAGAGAGGCAGATGCTTGGTCCAGAGATGATCGCTCAAACAGTTGAAGGGGTCAGGAGAGTAAGAGATCATCTTCGAGTTGCTCAAGATCGTCAGCGTCATTGGGCCGATTCTCATCGGCGTTCCCTTGAATTTTTGGTCGACGACCATGTATTCCTAAGGATCTCGCCTAACCGTGGCGTCATTCGCTTCGGCGTGCGGGGAAAGCTTAGTCCTAGGTATATAGGATCGTTCGACATTCTGGAGCGAGTAGGAGACGTGTCCTATCGTCTCGCTCTTCCGCCGTCTCTGAGTGAGGTACATGACGTGTTCCACGTATCTCAGCTACGACGGTATATCCCGGACCCGAGTCACATCCTGGATCATTCGGAGTTCGTTGTGGGTACCAACCTTTCGTATGAGGAGAGGCCCGTATCCATATTGGACCAAAGAGAGAAGATACTCAAGAACAAGACTATCAAGTTAGTCCGTGTTGCTTGGGGTCATCACTCTTTGGGAGAGTCAACGTGGGAGCGTGAGGATGATATCCGATCGCGATATCCTGACCTGTTTGACTCGTGAGGTATAATATCCTTCTTATGCCTCATGTTTTCGATTCCTTGCTTGCATGAATGATTGTTTGATTACTTAACTAGTATAGCTTGTCCTTGCATCTCTAGCCACTTGATTAAATTTCGAGGACGGAATTCTTTTAAGGTGGGTAGAGTTGTAATGACCATTTTTCGTGTCATGTATCTCGGTATACGTGTACGTATTTTGACCCGTATTGCATGCTTTCTTGGTTGGTTCGGCCCAACTTGACTTGGTTCGGCTTGATTTGCATGGTTCGGTTTTATGTGAACCACTCCCACCTACCACCACTTTCATTAAATAATCCCACCTACCACCACCCACTTTTTATTAAATATCCCACTAATATTTCTCTCTCTTCATTACTTCTTCTTCTCCACATTACTTCTTCAACCACCAGAAGAGAGAGAGAGAGAGTGGGAGAGCTTAGGCAAGTGCACCTTGCTTCATGGAGGAAGTCCATTTTTATTGTTCCATTGTCTTTCTCATGTGTTTCTAAACCACTTTAGTACTTGTCATTTTTCATTTCATGGTTAAATTTTGTAGATCTAGCTTTGTGGTATTTTTGGTTTCCAGGACTTTTGATCCATCCCACTTGCATATTTTGCTAAGTTGATGATACCATGATTGCAGAGAAGTTCGTTAGGTCTAATTTGTCCTATGGAATGTTGCTGAGCCGCATGGACATTTTGGCACTCAGCCGCATGAAGCAAAGTTACATTTAATAAATGTAGCCGCATGCCTATGGCTAACGTATTGTATTAATGCATGCATGCCAACATTTTAGCTTTAGCCACATGTCAAATCAATGCATTAGTGCATTGGCATTAAATGCATTAATAAAGCAATCACGTGCCCTGGGCATTTAATGCCTTAGCACGAGAATGCACCAGCCTGTGCATTGCTTGGAATACCAAGCAGAGCCGCATATGGCCATTCCAGCAAAATGAGCCGCATGCTTAGGCAATCCTGGAATGTATTATAATAATGTATTAATTTTACGCAGCCGCATGCATTCCTCCCACACACTGTAATTAACGCGTTAAGTAGTGCATCGTAATGAATGCATCACAGACGCATAAGGCTTCAGAAGCTTTAAGCATTAAGCACATGCATTTCTTTCTTTTCTTAATACTTAAGCATTTTTGTCCTTTTCCTAATTCCTTAAGCATTTTTGTCATTTTCTTAATGTCTTAAGCACCATAGCCGCATAGGCTCTCATGACTAAATGCACTTTTTGCATTTAAGTCCTTAGATGTTATGCCTTAAGCATTAAGTCCTTATGATATATTTTATGCCTAAAGCCCTCCTTAGCCGCATAAGAAGGAATCAAGGCTTTAATGCATTTAAGTCAAGGCATTTGACTCCACATCAGCCGCATAAATGGACTAGAATGTATTATATGCATTTAAGTCCCTAGAATGTATTATATGCATTTAAGTCCCTAGAATGTATTATAAGCATTTAACGCATGCAATGCCTAAATCCTTAAGCATGAGAAGCATTCTTGTATGTATACCTTTTCTTACTGTAATTCTTGAGCCAGCCGCATGGGGCTTCCCTCGGCCGCATGTACATTAATGCAATATTTTAATACATGCAAGCATACATTAATATATATATATATATATATATATATATATATATATATATATATATATATATATATATATATATATATATTATTTAGCGTAAATATTTTGTATATTAAATATATTAATATAGTGTATTTACGGCATTAATGTATTATTAATGCATTACATTAATATATTATATTAGTGTATTAAATACATTTGTCTGCTAGCATGCATGTTTATATATTTGCTCCAGCAGCATATGGCCCAGTGACTGCTGGCCGCATGAAATTTTTCCGAGCCGCATGAGTCCCCCCACTGCCTTGCCCCTTCTAATATTTTAAATGTGCACTTGTGCTGAATTAATTATTTCTTGACACGATGGTGACCCGTTGCGGTACACTTTTGACATGACATGATCGTGGCCCGATGCGGCGCACTCCTGACAATGCACATGACATGACAAGATTTGGATGGCCTGGACACCGTGGGCGATTGTGTTTGTACAATTAAACCGATAGTGGTTGCATCATGTCTAGGACAGGGATCCCTGAGTACCACGGTCAGGGGTACCCACTGTAAATGGTTAAGGCTAATAACTAGAATAATTCAGTAGTCATGAGAGATTTTCCCAGCTACAGGCAATCCCGTTATCCCGGCCACCATTGTGGGACTTGCAGCCTGCCGACGAGTAGGGCACAAGTCTAGATTTATCGATATGTGGAAAAGAATGATGCACTGCTTAATGAACCCAAGTCGCCTGGATAACCTGGATTAGCTGCAGGGCTTGTGGCTGGAGGAATATCTCACTGCATTGTTAGCTAATGTAGAAAGCCGTAGACACCGATTGGCCGGGATCGATTGTATGGTGTGGTTTCAGTACTCGATTATTGCAAGCTTGATCACATGATTGTCACTCTTAGCAATAAAGAACAAAGGCTAAGTTCGGTTCAGGCGAAGGATTACAACCCCGGTCCTTGTTTGGTTTAAGGGTTATAACCTGGCTCCCGGAACAGTTCTAAGTCCTCTCTTCGTTTATTGTATTATTGCACCCCACGACATGCTTGTAATGATTTACCTTACCAACAAGATTGGAGACGGAGTTCTATTCAAGTGAAAGGTTACAACCCCGGTCCTTGTTTGGTTTAAGGGTTGTGACCTGGCTACTTGAATGGTTCCCTCGTACTCCATTATAACTGTTGTTATCTCTTTACCTTCAGTTCTTTTAACTGCTTTAATACATTTTCTGATATGTTGGTTTTAGTTCTTAAGTGAAGCCTCCTTTGTGGCACTTGCTCTTTCTGGGATCTGACCCAGCTGGTTTTGTGTGGCCAGATTTCGGAGCTACCTCAGAGGATCTACCGACCTTCCAGCCCGATGGTGACCATCAGGCATGACCAGGGCAACGAGTGGGTTTATTTTTGCTCTCCCACTCTATTGTAAAAATTACATTTTGAGGCGTTTAGCCGGCGAGCACCTGTTAGCTCGTATTGTATACCTTATTATTGTCTGCCGACGGGCCGTAACATGATTGACAAATCCTAGGGTTGATCATGTATGACTAAACTCTTGCTAGTCCTCATATTTTTGTAACGACTAGCTTCATGATCAGCTGGATATGTAATGTTTGGGACGCCTTATTATTGTATATTTGGTGATCTTACATCTTGTAACTCTACTTGCTTGCTTGAGATTGAGACAATGAGGCTTGTTGTTGACCATAAGAGACTGATGGATTGTAGTTAAACCCTCATCTATCTAGACAGCCGTGACCGTATAGTGGGATGGATTTCATTTCATTATACGTAGCTGGCTATGTATGCCCCCCGCTCTCCAGTATTCTGGTTCTGGGGCGTTACATGGTTTAAGTGGTGGCCCATACAGGTCTTGTAAGATCAAGATATGTGAGGGTTTACCGAATAGATGTCTCAATCAGCTCTCGCCTTTGATCTCTGCCCATATTTTCTAATCCCTGAGATTCTCGACCTGAACACATGCTTGTATCGTTGAATCTGTCTTGGTCCTTCCTTATTGTTCCCTATGTCATCTTCTTCAGCGGCATTGTTCCTGGACCTGCCAATCAGCAAGGCGAAGCGCTTCCCGTGGACCAGCAGCAACAAGAAGACCAGGCCCAGCACTCAGGAGCAGCCTCCCGGGCCATGCCTTCCAGAGATCCAGAACCCCCGGTACAGTCAGCCCAGCCCGCGAGGCAGGATGAAGGAGCCTTAGTTGGGCTTATCAGGGAGTTGCTTGCATCGCAGGACCGTCGAGGAGATGCCTTGCACCAGGCAGTGGCGGATGCTCTGGACAGAGGTGGACATCATGGGAACAGTGCAGCAAACAGTTTCAAGCGCCTGAACCCTCCATTCTTCGATGGCAGCGAAGATGCTATCGCTGCTGATGCGTGGCTTCAGGACACCGAGGTAATATTGGAAGCAGCGAAGACCCCAGAAGATGAGATGGTGGCCGTGGTGCGCCTGCAGTTATTAGATCTAGCCCGCAGCTGGTGGGCGGCTCAGGCCATTGGATTGGTGGTGCCTATAGCCTGGGCAGTATTTCGAGAGAGGTTCCGGACCAAGTACTTCGATGCGGTGGCTCGGTACGATCTTCAGACCAAGTTCACCAATTTGAAGCAGATGGGCAGGACGGTCGATGGATATGCAGCCGAATTTTCTAGGCTTAGTCGGTTTGCTCCCACCTTGGTGGCGACCGAGTTCGATAGAGCCCAGCGATTTCAACAGGGACTCCACCTGGAGATTTTGCTGGCGGTGGAGCAGTTCGAGCATCAGATTTTTGATGCGATATTGAGGGCAGCTAGGAGGCATGAGTATACCTCCCAGAGGATTGTGGACATGACCGGAGGTCGAAAGCGATCTCACGGCCAGATGAATCAGTCGTCAGCCCCAGCCCCGGCAGCTAGAGCTTTGACCATTGGAGTTCCGAGAAGGGCAGCTTCAGTTACGTCGGTTCAGCATTCAACGCCGATGCACCCTCAGCAGCTAGAGCTTTTTTTTTTTTTTTTTTTTTTTTTTTTGTAAAGTCGAGAATACATCATCAACTGAAATATGGAAAGATGAATATGACAGCTAAAAAGAGTTTGTCAGTTGGACGTTCGGACAAGGTTGCATCCATACGGGATTCCACTCCACGTGCGGTGCGTGCATACCACGCTTCAACCACGAATTAAAAACAGTCTTTTCTTCCTTTAAACACATTACTTCCCTCAGACTCATCCTTTGTGGTGGCTGTATGGTCACAATACGCAGAGCAAAGTTTTGACTTGGACACAACACCCATCAGAGGCACATACATAGTAGAAAGAGGCCTTCAACATAATCAACACTGTAGCCTTAACTATGTATTTCAGATTAGGCTAAATTTTAACTTGATATCCTAAACTTTCAAAATAGGCAACTTAATACCATCAATTATTGAATATTTTTTATTTTTCATACCCTAAAAAGAAGAAGAAAAAATAAAAATATCCATGCCCTCCCCCCCCCCCCCCCCTCTCTCCGACAGGGAGCGGCAAGGCAGCATCGGGCACGTGCGAGCGAGGGCGCAGCAAAAGCGGGGTGGTGCGTGTGGGAGTCGGCGCAGCAGCAGCTGGACAGCACATGCAGGCACCGAACGAGCACGGGTGAGATGCACACGCAGGACAACGAGCACGGACGGACGATGCAAACGAGGGGCGGCACGCACGAGCGCGAGGGGGCGCTAGATGGATGATGGTATGGACCGGAAAAGAGAGAAAAGGTATTTGAATTTTTTTATTTTTCAGGGTATCAAGTTGGTTATTTTTAAAGTTTAGAATATAAAATTGTCAAACATGAATAGTTAAAGGTATCAATTTAAAATTTAGCTCCGAGAACAATCAGAAGGCTTCAAATTATCAATATTTACACGAAGGCAACAAAACAATATAACCTTGACTATGTATTTCAAGTTAACCGATACTTGCACGAAAGACAAATCCAGAAATGAGAACTATGATGCGTACTCCGAGAACAATCATTCTCGTGGAAGACAACAACTAAGACAGCTTGGCTTGGCGCGGCAATGCATCTCTTTGATATATATATTACAGGTTCACAACACCAAACATTCTGTCACCAAACTCGCAACAACTTTGCACATGAATCACAACGGATATCGCTGAAAACTTGAAATAAACAATTACAATTAGCCCAATGCTTCATTGACCAACCTAACATGCAAGGGCCAACCAATAGCCAAATTTGGTTAATCGAAAAAGGATCAGATCAGACCCACCCGAATAATCCGACAGCCGAATTCTTACATCAACTTTATTTCATACGCATAGTATAGATTTTAACAAATACAAATGGAGATTGGCATACATATCACTGACCCTGGCGGCATTTTCGTCTCCGATGCCCTCTCATATAAGCCTGGTTCCGAGAACGAGCAAGTTTCTTCCTACTTTGGTCGTCTGCCATATGGGTACATGATATCCTCCAGCGTATTTTTCATGTAGTTGCCTACTCTGTACATGTTCCTGGCCACTCCAGACGCCACCAGTCCAGCGTTTCTCGTGAACCTGTAACCTAATGACCATCAGCATTTTCCTGCTCTTTTTTTAACTAACAGCAGTGTGTACCGAGGAAAAATCAATTGAAAACTGAAACAAACATGCTTTCCTGTTAAGCAACTCTTCTCCCGTATACTGCTGCGCCGGCTTGTATTGACGTGGTTGGGAACGAGAAAGCGGTTGAGGACGAACAGCATCATCTGCAAGTGATGCCCATGCAGAAGATCGATTTTCAGTTTTGCGAAATTTACATAACGAACCTAATATTTTTCAGAGGGGGTAGAAGAAGAGCTGCAACTGTTCCCATCCGTCGTAGTATGTGCCCTCAAGCAGGGAACAACACCCCAGTTAGTCGGAAATTTAAAGCTCAAATCCTTATCCTGATAAACTTTAACTTTCCTTGAAAAAAGCTACAACATGAGAGTAACTCCTCACTCACTTCAGCTTCGTTTTCCTTCACTTTCTTCGAAGTCTTGGTCACTTGGAACAAAGCATAGCCCAAGTGGGGGAAATTTCCCTAGGAACATATAGGACAAGGAACTGAAGCAACATATATTTTTCACCTTTTGTTACCTAACGGAAGTGAAAAGACCGAGTTACCAGGTAAAAGTCTGGTAATTAATACCCAGAGGTCACTGGAAAATTTTCTCGTTGGAGTACAGAATTGTTGAAAGACTAGTATTGCCGTTTTTGTTGCCTAATGGAAGTGAAAAGACAGAGGTACCAGGTAAAAGCTCTAGTAATTATTACCCTCGAGGTTACTGGGAAAATTTCCAGTTGGAATACAGGATTGTTAAAAGGCAGTATTTCACTCTTTGATCTTTCTTCAGAATCATATATATGCAACCCGACAGTCCAACGGACCCCGGCAAAAGACCACCATAGAGTTTCTGCTGGAGATTGAGAATGTAAGTGAATAAGGGAGTCGAACTGCATCAATTTAAACTTAATCATGCAAACATTGTTTCACTTCAGTTCTCAACTATAGCTAACCTCTATGTGAAGCTAAAACCCTTGTACACTGAAGATGAAGCTAAATCTAATTTATCTAAACGCAGCCGAAGCTAAAGCTGCCATACCCTAGATGGATCCCAATGTAAGGGGTGGTATCAGAATGTGTGACAAACTTGGTGGATCAAATTCTTTAATCAAGAAAGAACATAAATATTACTTGTTTTCCCAACCTAGTATGTCATTAGTTTTCCTTAATTTGGATTAGTTTGGCATTGTTATCATTACTCTGCAGAGTTTATTTATTATGATTTTCTGATATTCGCTATGAAATCAATTTCAGAAGTTGGGAGTTTTCGAACTAGACTAAAATACAAAGGGACATTTTAGATTGAGTTGGGAGCCTATTTAGCAAACCCTGTTGAGACCAAGGTTCACAGTATCGGCTCATACCAATACGTATCTGCCGTACCTTATCATTTTTAGCGTGCCCAAGCTGATACCATGCCCACAGATACTAGTCAGTGCCGAAATTTTGGCTCTCTTCACGGTCATTTTAGCAAGAAAAAAAGAAAAGAAAAAAAAGTATGGAAAAGACAATGACCACACAACTATCCGATTGTGCCAAGTGCTATTGCAATTTATTGAAATAATTATTCTGTTTGGCATAGTAGCACAACCTTCAAGATTATGTTGTTTGAAATTAGTAAAACCAGTTAAGAGAAGCTAAAGCATAAACGAAGCCAACCTGAACTCGATGTCCTACATATAAATTATCAAGATGTGCCTTGTCAACCACTTACAGATAAAAAGTGCAGCATACCCAACTCAACAACTATTTAACATATCATTCACTATTGTCTGTGTGCGCTACTAGAGAAAATGGGCACGTACAATTGCACATGCATCGGAATGAAAAAAAAAGTATTGATTATACCGCATTTACTATTGTAGCATCCATGCATGTGAAGGTTTGAAATTTAAATTCATGTTCAAAACTGTGGGGCTCCTAAATTTAAATTCCTCTTGTGATGATGGACGATGGCTTCACCAAGTTGACGGCTTCAAATTAGTTGTTGTAGTTAAATATAGTAAATATATGTTAATACCTTCCTTGGCAGCATGTGCAGGAGCATGGCCAGCAGTTGCAGGCCTTCTATCAATCAACAGCTGCAACACATTTTCATAGCTATCAGACAAGTCTGAACTAAAAAATAAAATAAAACAACAGGAATTTTGAAGTTGTAAAACATTTAAACATAGCAGAAAAGTACGGACAAAAGACATATCTAAGAAGAAATTTTCTACTGGAGCGTACACCCATTGTTCTTCATTTCCATCAGGGCTTCTGTAGTAGAAGAAAACCTAGTCGGAGAACATCAAAAAGTATACAATAATATGGTCATATCATTCCTTGAAGATATTATGCCGATTTTACTACAACAAGTGATACGGTTTAAACCTACATCAGCCATTAGAGAAACAAGGGGAAAATGCCGACTCAGAGCTTTGTTGATGTACTGTCCAAAAATTCCTCGAAGATATTATATTGATATCTGACTTCTGAAACCCAAAAAAAGGACGTAGATCGAGGATAGAGAAAATGGATGTGAAGAGAAGTTTGGATAGAAGTAGGTGGAAAGTCGATGGAACAAAGAGAGAAGCAGTTCTCTCTTAAGAAGTGACAAGTAGTCCCTAGAGCAATGCTACTCCAGTAACCCTCTTTCTAAGCCCTACTTTGCAGTAAATAGCCTCAAAATGCCTGACTGATAAACAGGCCAGGCTAGGGTGAGCATTCGGACGATTTGGTTCAACCGAAACCAAAATTTATGAAACCAAACTGCAACTGAACCGAAATTTTGTAAAACCAAACCAAACAAAATCAGTTCAGTTTTTCGGTTAATTCGGTTTTTGCATACTATACTGGGCTAAAGGTGAATTTGGTTTTGATATGCTCTTTGCATAATGGGTCGGCTAAGATTTACAGTAACTTTTTCATAACAAAAAAAATCAGTCAAATTTTACAACAAAATTTGACAGTCAAAGTAGATAAAGTAACAAAATAGACAAATATAGTAAAGCCAAATAAATATAAGTTTACAAATGTTAAACACAACTACAAGCCTACACCACATATCAAAAATTCAAATTCCATATATATGTATATATATGAGGTTGAAGGTAAAAAAGTAATTGTCATTCGGTTTTCGGTTCGGTTCGGTTTTCAAAGCCAGAAACCGAAACCCGAACCGAATAATCTAAAATTTCCATAACCGAACCAAAATTGGAAAACCGAACTGAATTGTTTATACCGTTCGAATCGGTTTTCGGTTTTGTCAGCTCTAGGTTGAGCCAGTCAAGACCAATCAGCTTCCTAAACAGTCTAAATACTATATTTTCAGAGCCAAAACAAGTCCAAACAGGTTCAGCTGAGTCAATATACTTGAAAACCAATATCGACTCAAGTTGATGCAGGAGAACCATGTTTGATGCAAAACTGTGTAACGGAACTGATCCTCAAAAACGATACCAGTTTGGGAAGAAATTAGGATCTCTAGGGTTACAAAATGAGACTGCAGGATTTCAAATCTTGGGCTTCTGGCAACTAGGTTTTGTGGAAGGATAAAATAGGTGGCTGATATTGGAAATATCTAGCTTACGCTTTGACTTGGGGGACGAATTTGGGAACCTAGAGTTTAGAACATTCAAGGGTTTTGAAGAGTTTATGAGAAATTGATAATATTTATTGTATGGCTATATGTATCAAGTCGGGATATCTAGGGCTACAAAATGAGACTGCAGGATTTCGAATCTTGGACTTCTGGCAACTAGGTCTTTTGGAAGGATAAAATAGGTGGCTGATATTGGTAATCTAGATTATGCTTTGATTCGGGGAACAAATTTGGGAACTCAAAGAGTTTAGAAGTTAGAACTTTAGAGCATTCAAGGGATTTGAAGAGTCTATGGGAAATCTATAAAATTTGTTGTATGGATATATATGTCAAATCTAAGCCAAGTTCCAGACATCTAGAAGGATCTTAGGGGCCGTTTGGTACGCAGTAATTCGAATGGAAATATGTTATTACTGTGTTTGGAATAAGCCCAACCAAAAAATCATGGAAATAAGGTATTTCCTTGGTATCATATATTCCCACCATATGAGAAAATAATATTCCCATGTTGGGAGGTGGGTATTCTCTAATCCTAAGCAATGGGAATAAGGATACTTACGATATTGTCCGAACTACCCCTCAGCAACACCTGAAACTGACCTAGACCCAAGACGACCAAAACCTAACCATATCTGAATCCAATGAAAACCTGACCTCAACTAACTCGGCCAAAGCTCAACTACAACCCGAACCTGACCAAAACCTGATACGAACGTGATCGGACCCAAACTCGACCCGACTAAACTAGACCCAAACCAGACCTGAACCCTGACCCAACCAAACCCCGAAACGAATTTGACCCGGGCCAAACCCGACCCATATTTGACTCAAAACAAATCTGACTCGATTATTAAATATGGATATTCTTTAAGATGGTAGCTTATGAAAATTAAGTAACAATTGACATTTTTTTGTTAAACCTTATTTTATTGATTAGTTTATAATATGTTAGGTAAGAATTATACTTTAACATTACAGCTTGTTGAATATAATGTAAATGGCTTTAAATAATTTAGGTTTACATTTAAAGACTACTTTACAATAATTATAGTTTTGTAATACAGGATAATTTACTTACTTTGTACTATGGAATGTCATATTTCTGGTAATTGATTTATGTACCATACACATGAAATTCAATATTCCCGGGATGTATTATACCAAACACATTAATACATAATTCCTAGGAATTTGATGTCTGGGAACAGTATTCCCAGTAATACAACAATCCGCGTAAAAAAAAGGTCCCTCATAGTCAACTCATATATAATTCCTAGGTAGTCAATTCAAAAGCCAATCTATATCAGTACAGATTATAAAAGGCTCATAACAGCCTATTGATGCAAGGATAAGAATAAATTTCAATAAAAAGATGCCCAAAGTTCAAGTTTGGTATCTCTTGGAGAGGGTCTTAAGAGCGTATCATAGATCAATAACGAAGCATCTAAAATTTATGCTCATAACAAGCCAGTAAAATGCAATTACCGCCAATAAAATGGACAAGCTGGGTTATGGGAACTGGGAAGTAGGAGGCAGACAACTCTAGTTCTACCATAGTGAAAATGAAATACAGCAGAAGTTCAAACATGTTGAAGTAAGAAAGTCACTCAATGGATCTAGTAACAAACAGTCTAGTACTTGCATTCTGAACTACTTGCCAGGATGAAAGGTGGGAAAAGGAAGTCTAGTGGCAACATAAACAGGCATTGTTATTTTATTTTTTTATTACTATATATATATATTTTTCGAGACGAGGCCAATTGTTAAACACCGTCCTTGTCCTCGGCTACTAGCACCAAGACCCCCTTACATTTAATTATTGTTCGGGGTGTGATTCAAACCAATGCCCACTCCTCTCCCTTACTAGTATTACCAGTAGACCACCCCATTTGTAGCATAAATATGCAAAATGAGAAGGTTTAAGAAAAACTAGAGGATTCCATCATTCCCAAGGAATCCTAAGTGCAGTCACGAAGATAATACACATTGGCCAACAAGAAGTGCCTACAAACCTATGTTATATGGACACACCACTTTAAGGCAAAGCATCCGTGTCGACCCGACATGACACGGGTATGGGTACGGAACGGATCGGATCCAAGCAGACACTGCATATGAAGAAGAAGAAATTAGGGGGAGCTCTATACTTACCTAATTTTTATGTTGCTGCACAAATTAGAAGAAGAAGAAGAAGAAGAAGGTAAGTTTATTTTTCAATTTGTTGCTACACAGATTAGAAGAAGAAGAAGAAGGTAAATTTATAATTTGTTGTTGATGTTGTTGCACATAAGGGACTCTAATTCAAGGGAGCTGAAGGGACAATAGCTGAATTAAATGCAGCTTTTATTTAATACTTAGGGAGCTAAAGGATTCTTATTCAAGAGGAGCTTTTATTATTAATTATTGTGTATAATTTATTTTCAAGGGAGCTAAATGGACTCTTATTCAACTTTGTATGCATCTTTTATTTAAATGCAACTTTTGTTTAATACCTAGGGATCCAAAACTTGTATTTAATTTACATTTATTCAAGACAAATATTTCCTTCAGCTCATAAATGTAAAAAGTCTCTTCAGCTCTCTTCAAGTTTATATGCATCTTCAATTATGAATTGAATAAATATACTTATTCAAAATTTCTTAAGGGAGCTGAAGTATTATTTTAGTCGAGTCCGCGTGTCGTTCAATTAACAACTTGAAGGGCCCAACTCTTGGATATGTACGCGTACCCGACACCCGTATCCGAGTCTAGGTAACATAGCTACAAACAAGCAACCTTGTTGGACCATTACAACTGTAGGGTTAAGCTACCAAGGTCATGTTTGACAAATAGAAACTTTTGAAAACTAAGAAACTTTGGTTCTTTTAATTTCTAAAAACTACAAGAAACCTAGGAAAACTAAGTTCCAAATTAGAAATTTTGTTTGTTTGATAGAAGCTAAAAGAAACTTGTAATTAATTGTGACATACAACAAAAAAAAGTCTTTATCCCAAAATTTTGGGTCGGTTGTTTCAAACATTTTCTTCATTTTCTTCCATTCAGCTTTGAAGGATCATATCATCTATAACACTAAAAAATCATATCCAGCTTATCCTTCTTTAAAACCCCAATCAATATGCATTTACGTCTACCTCTAGTCATAACAGCTCCTTTAGCTAATATCTTATTGTTCCTTACTGGAGCATCTATTGGTCTACGTTGTACATGTCCAAACCACCTAAGAAGATTTTCTCTCATCTTGGCCTTGGTTGGTGCCAGCTCTAACTTCTCTCGTATATGCCCCATTTCTTATTCTATCTTTCAATGTTTTGCACTTATCTTAGTATTCTCATTTATGATACAATAAATTTTTTAGACACGGTTATTAACTGCCCAACACTCTGATCCATAAAGCACGACTGATCTCATCTTATAGAACTTTACTTCCAATATCAAAGATTATTCTGATTACAAAGTACTCCAGAAACACTCCTCCATTTCAACCATGTTGTTTTAGTTCTATGGACGACTTCCTTCTCAATATCTTCGTTATTATAAATGATTGATCCGAAATACCGAAAACTATTACTCCTAAGTTCTCTTGTAATTGTTACATTATAATAATAAAATAAAATGGAGTGTTGAGTGGTGGGTATTTAGTTGTCAAATGTAAACAACAATAATATATGTCATAATGGCTCTCCATGAGTTTCTACCACTTTCTACCTATTTGGATGGAAACCAGAATGTGGAGTAGTTTCCACTTTGGTGTTTAGTCCTACTAGTTTCCTAACTTAATTTTTAGCTATCAAACAACCAACAAATTAGGAAGTAGCCATAATTTCCACCACTCTCCTAATTACCCTCTCACTTTCCATTTGCCAAACAGACCCCAAAGTGAAGAAGTTTCTAATAATAATTGATAACCACTTTGGTGTTCTGGTTTTTTTTGGGTTATTTAGTATTAGGGTCTCACATAATAGTGGATATTAGAATTTGGGTCTCGAAATTGTCCAATGTTAGAATTTTGGTCTCGAAATCACTGTCCATTAGCCTACGTTAACAGTAATTTCGGGACCCAAACCCTAATATCCACTATTATGTGAGACTCTAATACTAAATATCCCTTTTTTCTATAAGCTAGTGCTTTGGGGCAACTTCTGAAAGCAAGGGAGAGATTGCATTCAAAAATTGCTTCTGCTTTTGGTTTCAGAAAAGCAGCAGCAATACCAAACCAGACCTTATAAGAGAGGCCATCCAAAGAAGTGGGACCAACATTTTTAAAAATAACCGTATAGTACTCGTTTCGGTCTTTGAGGAACATTTCGAGTGGAGGCCATCCAAAGAAGTGTTGGAACTTGTTTAAGTGAACAGGAGGCCTATGAGGCATACATTTTTCTATTTGGGGCGTATGTTTTTGTTACATGAAGGGTATGTTTTAATGCCCCAAGTGAAGAACTTAGTTATTCCAAATAGGAGTTTTTGTCTATTTCCTTTTTGTTGTGCTTTATAAAACAGCAAAGAGATAATTTATCCACTTACATATTCGAGACATAAAACTAAATCGCAGCAAAATCATCTTCTCCCCCTCTGCACGTGCAAACATCAAACCACCTTCTTCCCCCTCTCTCCATTCAAGGCACCAACGTTACCTATGGCCGTGCTAGATCCATGAATCACCACCTCCAGCAGGTCACTACTGCCTCGAGATCCCTAATCGCAGCAACATGCCAGCATCCTAAATCGAAGTTTTTTTTCCAACTATTTCTCTCTTTATTTCCGTTTTCTTATCATTTGTGTTCCTACAAATTTACTTTCTTGTAGATGAACGACACTTAGAGTATGACTGACCTATATTATTTTGATGTTTTGGAGTCGATATTAAGCAACTAGTTGTACTTTCTTCATTGCCAAAATGTTTTAACCTGAACTCTTAAGACTCTTAAAGAATGATATAATGAATAGTATGCAATTTGTTTGACGATTGCCATCTAGAATTTAGATTATATTCTTAGCTGAAACATTGATCATTTTCACTCATTTTTTAGTATTTTAAATATAAAGTTTCAGCACCCAAAAGGCTTGTGTCCCACGCCTGAGGACTTACCCTGCTCCCCAAAGGGGCCTAAATGCGACGACTTGCATCTTCACCTTCTAAAACATTGAGTGGCACCCCTCTCCTTAGACTCCTATCGTATTCAGAAGTCTTATTTCCTATTTTTACTAAAGAGAAGAAAGTCATTTGACTCTTACAAAAGGAATTCCACCGGCAGCTAAGGCACTGACTGCCCTTCTGTATCCTTAATTGAATACAAATTTGTGTAGGTTATTCTATTACGGGTCCAAATCCCAAACACATCATTATTTAAGTTATTTTTTCTAGGTCAAACATATTTTTTACTTGATAAGTTACACATGAATTCTAGAATTTGTTGTTGTATTGGATAACTAGATTATGTCGCTTTAATGTTACAAACTTGTCATCAACAAAATGATTCTTTTATATATAAATGATAAGGAGGCTAGCCTAGATGGCTCTAATGGCATGATAACAGGAAGGAGGAAGAACTTTACTAGGACAAGAACTTAAAATATACACACATGATTCTGGAATTTCAGCCACTTACACACACACACACACACACAAACACAAACACAATTTAAAAGTCGAAAGACGGGAATCAGCTCTTTTCATGCAATGGGAAAACAAAGATTCATAAATCGAAAGACGGGAATCAGCTCTTTTCATGCAATGGGAAAACAAAGATTCATAAACGAAACCCAAATTGATGGAACAAGGTTGATGGACATGGTTAGAGCTGAATACATAAAACTTGATTATTTCTTCCCCCTCTAGATCATGTAGTAGCTTTTGTGGAGATTGGGGATTAATGGCTTCATGAGGAAAGTGGCAATAATCAGGTTTCGAATCACCACCTTTATGGTGTTTGTTAAAGAGCATCTCCTACATGAAATTATTAAAATCTACTCAATTGATCTAACAAGCGGTAGGTGATTGATAGCTGTTAGGAAATCATAAATAATATTGTCACATGGCCATATATGAATTAAAGACAGTTGGAAGAATTAGATACAAGCATGACAAAAAGTTTCATTTGGAGATAAGCCAGCCAAACAAGTATATGATTACTATAGAAGGAAGCAAAGATGCAGTTAACAAAGTTACAGCTGAACATAATTAGAACCTCAATGCCAACACAATGTGGTAACTCTGCTCGACTTTCCCCCTTGCCACTAGGTTTTTCTTTGTTATCCAAAAATGCTGAGTAACCAACGCAAACATACTTGAAGTCTGACAGGCTACGACCTTCTTTAGTAGTTTCCATCTCAGATTCTCCAACGGTGTGACCAGGTACTGGTAAAAAAAAGATAAAATTTCAGAACATCTTGCACCGGCATTATTTTCCTATTGCAAATATGGATAGTACACGCGAAGAATAAAAAAATAATATCATGTTGGTGTGCATGTCGTGGTGGTGGTGGTGGTGGTGGTGGTGGTGGTGGTGGTGGTGGTGGTAATGGGTGGCTGGCTAAGAAAAACATAGGTTGCCTCTAGAGCAGACTTCTGTAAAGAGCCATCTCTATGGCGTACTTGCTGGACAGGATTATCTTTAGACACTCCACAGATAACTATTGGCAATTAATTTTTTTAGACTAATCGAAGCTATTGGCACTTATTATGTTCTTTACATGGTTGGCATTCCTTTGTTATGATCTTCAGTGCATTAAAAATCAACAGATACAGATTCCTTTCTAGAAATGCTACATGGTGATCAATTTTATAGAATTAATAGCATATGCAAAGATAAATTCTTGTGTTGTGATTAGTGTCCTATATTTTCATTGTCGGCCCCAAGCTAGAATAAAAGAGGATTGCTTTAGGTGGCTGATAGCAAACGTACAAAGCCTTTATCCCATATTTTTTGGGCCAATTGTTTGGATCCTTTTCTTCGATTAAACTTTAGCTTTTGTTATGACTTATGAGCCATGTCCTCTTTAACACTAACTAAAATCATATACTTTTTTAAAACTTCAAGCCATGTTCGTTTAAGTCATGGAGGTTCCTTTAGCAAATATCTTATCGCTCTTCCTTACTGGAACATCTATTTCTCTTTTGTCCTCAATTGGAACCTGTGTTCTAAAAATTGGTCTAGGCGGCCGCTTGCCGCACCGAAAACTCCCAAATCGGTCCTCCTAGGCGTCTGTTCGGCCCTAGACAGGCCTGTTCGACGCCTAGGCGGACATGTTCGGCCAAGTCGGCCCCTGTTTGGCCTGTTCGGCCAAGGCAAAAAATTCAAAAAAAAAATCAAAATTTGAAATTTGAAATTTAATATTTGAAAATTAAAAAAATTAAAAAAATTCAGATTTAAAAAATTTTCAAAAAAAATTCAATAAATTCAATAAAAAATTAAAAAGTTTCAAAATCAAATTTCAAAAATTTCAAAAAAAATTCAAAAAGTTTCAAAATTTAAAATCCAAAATTTCAAAAAAAAAAAAAAAAAAAAAAAAAAAAAATGTTCGACCGCCTAAGCGGCCTAGGCACTAGGCGCCCCTTTGGCGCACCGAATCCGCCTACCGAAATTTATATCACTGATTGGAACAACTTCTAAGTTTCCACAAATAGGCTCATTTCTTATCCTATCTTCTAATGTATTACCACCCATCTTAGTATTCTCATTTTAGCTACACTAATTTTCTATACATGTTGATTCTTAATTGCCCAACACTATAATCCATAACACATGATTGGTCTTATAGAAGACTTATAGAACTTCCCTTTCAACTTCAAAGATACCTTACGATCACAAAGTTGAAAGTACTCCAGAAGCATTCCTCCATTTCAACCGTCTTGTTTTAATTCTATACAAGACATCCTTCTCAATCTCTCCATCACGACGAATGATTGATCTTAAAAACCAAAAAATATCAAAGTTCAACTTCATATATACATACTTGAGAACCAATTTTCATCTGTAGCAAAACAGATCAAACTTAAATCAAGCAAAAAATAGATCGGAGGAAACTCAATAAATGACGAAAAAATAGCAAATACTCTGAAAGTAGGTAACCATCTCAAACTGACCAATGAACCCCGGCCTAAAGCTTTATCTTAGAAATTGAACTTCAACAGGTACAAATCCAAAAAGTTTAGACAATTAACTCAGATGGTATAAAGGTTTATTTGGACCTAAACAACACATACACACACACACACACACATATCTGCCCGGTACCTATTACCTTTCTCTCAATTTAAATAGTTGAACCAAAGAATTTTGGGCCTTGTATAGACATGTTGGTTGTCTAAGAACTAAAAGTAAACCTGGTTAGTCAGGTTTTGGTTTAAAAAGCCTTTTTGAAAGAATATTGCTCTCTTGATACCAAACACTAAGCACGTTTGGTTTGCGAAATCAGGGCCTTGGGAAAGGAAAATAATCCATTTCCTGTGTTTGGATGCCAAAGGAAAGGAGTAGGAAAGGAAAATGGTTCCCAAAGGAAAGAAAAATAGGGAGGAAATTGCTCCCCCCCCCCCCCTCCCACCACCCCCAACACCCTAAGGATTCAATTTCCTGCTTGTATTCTGACTATATTCCTAGCATTTCCAAACACCGGAAAAGAAAATTGATGGAAAGAGCGAAGAATTGATTTCTTTCCCTTTCCTTTTCTGCGAACCAAACGAGGCCCAAGGGGGAAAAGAGCTACATGCAATGGAAGGATACTTGATACTTCACTTCTGCTCGCGCACAGATACTAAAGGCTCTATATAGTGGTAGACCAAAAGACACATACATGGGGTTGAAGCACCAAAGACAAAAATAGAACAAACTTCCCAAGAGATGCACAGGGAAACCAAAAGACAAGTTAGCTTAAACTTCCCAATAGCCCCCTTTTTCTCTACATCTTGCTGAAAAGTTTCGGCTTTGAGGGGCTCAGCACGTCCTCCTCTATCTCAGCAGTAATTATCGTGCACGAGTAAAATCAAGTTTAATTTCCAACAATACGCACACAAACTGCAGAAGCATAGACTCACGCATATTCTTTGTATATTGATACGCCGATAGTAATCAATCATGAACCCCTATTAGTAAGGGGGGATCAAGTTTTTGAAGATTCCATGTTCTTACTTCATAAAGATTGCAACTTTACGCAAAACAGACAAAAAATTCCTCAGTACTCGCATCGATACTCGAATCTTGAAATTGTATCAATCGCCAATTTTACCAATATTGTCTATAAACATGTAAAATTATAGGAAAGAACAGGGGGGGAAATAGAAAATAGGAGAGAGGGGACCTTGGGGGAGGGTCCGGGTGATGCCGACGCAGAGGGGGTTCCGGCCGTCGGATCGGCGGAGGGATGTGTGGTAGAGGGCCCCCTTGCACGACTTCCCCTTGCGCGTCCTCCGCCGTCCGTCGGGATCCGGTGCCGATCTGGTGCCTCCACCGCCGTCCAATTTGGACCCCTCTTCCATATTCTCTCTCTCCTTCTTCTTCCTTCCAGTCCGGTGAGCAGCGGCTGAGGCTGACGTTTTGTAATTAAGAGGAACGTTGTTTTGCTGCGTGGTATTGGGTCGAGTCGGCAGGTCCAGCTGAACCGACTCCTCTTTCGGTTGGGCCAAGTTTTAATATTATACTCCTCTTTCGGTTGGGCCAAGTAAAATGTATCATTATACACTAAGTTAACATATCGACGCCACAAACATGATTCGATCGGAAGATAAATCATAGTGTGTGTCGAACACTAGTTAGAACAATTGAAATGAAACGTGCATCAAATGCACGAGTCGCTATGGAACATTGGATATCTTAATGGCACCTCAACTATAATGTTCGAACATTTTTTGGCACATTAACTTTTTACTGTTCGATTTTACACCGTAACTTTATAAATTGTCATTTTGAACCACATTTCATTAATTTTGAAACACATCGAAACTACTTCAAAGAATATCTAGTAATACACGTATTTAAATTGCGCTTTTGTACTAGAAGAATGATTTTGAAGTGGTCTCGATGTGCTTCAAAATTGATGAAAGGTACATCAAAAAAGCAATTTATGATGTTTGAGTGCCAAAATTGAGTAATGGAAAGTTAAGGTACGTCTAGTACTTTGTGAGAAGCTTTTGCAGATTTTGTAGAAATGACTTACGTAGGTTGTTACGTGGATCTTGTAGGGCCCCAAACTAACCTTATATATATTATAATATATAATATCTACTATTATAATCGTATATTAATTTTTTACTGTTCGATTTTGACACCCAAACTTCATAACTTATTCTTATGAAGCACATTTATTAGTCGTATGTATATTCTCAATTAATTAATATAAAATAATTAACTATTGTATATGTTATCTTAGTTAAGGAAAAAAAAGGCCTAAAATCCTTCTAACTACATGAACAAATAACAAATCGTAAAATATATTCAATATTTAAATTATATTTAAACTAACTACATGCTATTATCTAACTAAACACATATCTAAAATTCTAAAATATATCTCTAACAAATGCTAATTAAAATATATTCAAATCACATTTAAAATATTTTAAATAATTTCTCTATCTATTTTTTTTATTAATATATAGATTTTTTATATATGTGAAACTCATGTAAACATTACTAGTATATATAATATAGTACATATACTAGAAGGTGAATTTTTTAGATAGGGGTGGCCATCACCCCATCAGAAGGTAGTGTCGTCCTTGCGGCTTGCTACTGGCTAAATGCTAAATATTCTCACAGTGCATTCTTCAAACTTTTTCTCAGACGGATGCTGCTACTTGGCCCGCGATACCGCAGACCACGTGTCAGCGTTTATATTCAATTGAGAAAATTTTAGGTGGCAGACCCGAGCAAATAGGAGGGACAATAGAATCTGGCCACGCAGGTCCGCAGTCAAAATATCATTTTCGTTCTCACAATTGATATTCAGTGTACTTTGACTATAGCAGCAAGATGACATTCATGCGACTATGCGAGCTGTTGGCTGCAGATTGTTTCTGGGAGATTTGTGAATGTTCTCTCGACAAAATGATTGCAAGATGACATTCCTTTTCTTATCAAAGGAAGAGCATAAATTCTTTGATCTCAACTCTCAGTAACACCGTGCTCCCAATCTCAAACATCACTACTGCTGCACATATTTAGAGGGATATTGGTGTCAAAGTAAGAAGCAAAACCAGAGGCAGACTACTGACAATGTCACATAGATCGTCTATAAATGCAGATTCCATACTTTGTTTATAAAATGTAGAGAACTGGTCAACTCTTGGTGATCCATTTCTAACCTAATTAACTGCTGGACAAACTTAGAATAATCACCATTGTCTCTTAGTCTGCCTGCTTTATTGATGAAAATGTGGCGCAAACTAGACAGACTGAAACTGAAAGAATATAAACTTATAGTTCAGCTTTACTCGGTACCAAAGGGATAGAGAAGGAGTGGCTTGTACAAACCTTTTTTTTTAAGATGCCCGACGATACGCACGGAACTTAATGCACGGTGCATTGCATGCCTGTTGGACCCACTACCCCCAACTCCCACCAAATAAGTGGAAGGAATAATACGTCCCCGTAGCTCGATCCACTGATCTTCTGCCTGCCACCTAGCCGAGATATTATATCTCTCCTCGGTAACCACAAGAGCCACTCGAGTTCGGTGCTGGTACATGCTAATAATCACATCTCTGATGGAATCATTGAGCAAAACTCTGTTGACAGGCTTGACAGCCTTCCGATTGCCAAGCACCCATTTTCGTTTATAGGTGAGGTGTCACGTCCATATTAGCAACCACCTGTGACATGCTAGTTAAATTTTAGTCAATAAAGGAACAGAGTAAAATTTGCACACCCTAGCTGCAGAAAACTAACAAGATCGGAGCTATTGCTTGCTATTGATTATTGAACTTAAAATGGTTCAGCTTTCTTCAACATCAAGCATCACTTCAACGATTTGTTGAATTTCACTCACATTTTCTACATTCAAACTGCACTCACGGTATGTTTCTGCTCCATTATTGAGTCCCAAGAATAACATCACCGCGAGCTTGCAAGTAAATAGGAGGTGCAAGCCATCAGAAAGACGATCGGTACTATCTCATATCTTTCACATGTAAAATTAGTATAAAAATGAACATTTTAGCGTTCAAAACCCAAAGAAAAAGTTCTCGGAAACAAAGCAAAAGTGGTTTTGTTGGCTGAAAACAGAAAAAAAATACAAGTACAAGCAAAAAATATATATATACACCACCAATATGAAGTACAAAATCCTGGAATTAGCATATCGGTCGAATGGCTGGGGGATGTGTGTGTGTGGGGGGGGGGGGGGGGGGGGGGGGGTGCGGGCGGGCTAACCTGCATGACTTCTCCCCTCCAGCAGATTTACTACATTTCAATTCTCTTCCAAGTAAACAGCAACAATATACCCTTCTTACTTGGCCCCGTCCAAACCAGCATCAATAAATTAAAATATATGCTTCAAAAAATAAAAACCTATCAGCAGCAAAACATTCACACCAGGGATATTGAGTCATCATAACAAAATCATCTGTAAGGCTAAAAAAAGAAGCAGCAAACACATAATCACACAATAGAGGCATTTCATCAGAAAAAGCACCTAAGCAGCAAAAAAGATCACATTTTTTTGACCCAATGTATCAGTGACTGGCTCAGAAAGTGTCCACATTAACCAAACATATACAGGACACCATTGACAGGCGGGGCTGGATCTATTTTGATGCTAACGAAATCGCCCAAATTACAACACAATTAAACTACACAGCCATTTCCACTGAGGAATTTGCTAGTGCTAGAAATAACACAAACATTTCGTCGTGGGTACATGTACAATGTGATTGATCTGATTGAACTTGTGTGCATCCATCCGGAGCATTACTTGCTCACAAGAGGAAAAGGAAGAGAAGGATTAATCTCTTCCTTGGCAGCTCCCATCTGATTGAGCAATTTTACGGCCATGCCAACATTTGAGTTGGTCCCAACAGCCAAACACCAATGTTATCTTCATGAAATTTCCCCTCATGACAATTTTAACCCCACTGAACTTGCATGTCTAAATGAGGCTGAGCAACAGATACATTTTGATGTTCAACCCAAATCTAAAGCACAGAGCATTCATAGGTTTGACAGCTACTAAAGGATCATCTAATCAAAACACTTGCAAATAGAAATGTAGATATATAAGCATGGAATGCAGATACATAAAATCTCCAAGTTGTTTGTTCTTTGGAATCCTTTATTTTCCTCCAAAGTGTAACTGGTTTCTCCATAATAGATATAATTTTTTAGAAAGATGCATGACTAGTTGTAGCAAAGAATAATGATCCGTTCCACTAGTTCTTGCTGAAACAATGTAACGAGCCCAAATCTTGTATGTTTTGAAACATAAATTGGTAGATTATCTCCATAACAGGCATATATCAAGTTAAAGAAACCAACTGCACAGAAACATGGAAGAAAGGAGAAACTACTTTTTTTTGTGGGTGGGTAGGTGGGGGGTGGGGGCGGGAGTGGCAATATAACTGTAAATTGCATTTTCAATGCACAAAGGTTCAGCATGGAATGACACCACAGCCATGATGTAGATTGATTCCTTACAAAACATCAAACTGTACATACAAAAACCAAAATGTACCTTGTACCGCTCCACCACAAGACTTGCTTCTCCCACCAACACTACTATAAATACATCCATCCCCTGGCCTGAATGCCCGTCTCCAGCCCTTTATGTTTGAGGATTCCTGCTGTTAGGATTTCCTCCTGATGGATTCCAAGCCATTCCCATATTGCTCATGGCTCCTTGTCCGGGGGTTCCCCATATGGCATTCTGATTTGTATTCCCTGCTATCGTCCCAACCCAACCAGGATTTGGGTTTGTATTTCCCAAGGAAGGTACAACCCAGCCTGAATTCAGTGATGAGTTTACTTGCATTTGTGCACCCAAACCAGTACTAGGGTTTGTGTTTCCCTGTGTTGCTGGTACTGGTACCCGAGCCAAATTCATATTTGCATTTCCCTGTGCTGGCACTGCCATTCCTAAACTTGAATTTGGGATTGCGTGAGCTGGCGGTGCCCATACCATGTTAAGATTCGCTGGGGATGCCCAAGCCATATTCATACCTCCTGGTGCCATCATTCCCCAACCCCCCATGTTTGCAGCACCTTGTACTGCTGGCCCATAAACCATGTTCCCAATTACTTGTGCTGTTCCTGTACCCAGGCTTGGGTTCTGTCCAGACACTCCCCAACCCAGGTTTAATGGTGGAGCAGTATTGACAACTGGATTGACACCTCCAGCAGGAACTTGCTGAGCTGAAACAGGGACCAAACGTTGCGATTCAGGCTGCGGTTGGGAACTTGAAGAAGCTTCGGATATCTGAGCTGGAACTGAAGCATCAGGTAAGCCCAAAGATCCTGATACGGTAGGAAGACTAGAAGAAAGATCCAATTTCCCCCCATCTACAGACTTAGATTTACTCTCAGAAGCTGATCCGTCACGTGCTTCAAGATCCCTATTATCAGAATCAGGTTCATGGCACGGAACTATAGAAGAATTACTAATCTCATTTGGTTGAGAATTGGCTGCCTGAACATCACCAGCTGCCCCATCACATTTTGAAGTAGCGACATGGAGCTCAGCGGAAGTGGAACCGCTGAACCTTTGCTGGATATCCAAAATATTTGATGCAGCACCTTCAGAAGGCTTGTTCTGCTGATTGGGCACCTGTAGATTACTCGAAACATGTACATTCTCTTGAGCCTGGATAGAACTAGCAGTGGGCCCAGAGCTTGAAGGCCATCCTCCAACCGAATACAATGTTGGAGAGAGAATGTTAGATACATTGGTCTGAACAGGAGATTGTTGCACCTGGCCAGAGGTCATGAGGTGACCAGATGAAGCTGCAGGAAGAATTTTGTTTAAAGCACCCTGAAGACTAGTCCAGTCTATGCTGCTTTGCGGTGGAATAGGAGCAGGGAGATTTACGAAACTATTTGCCAATTGATTTGAAGGGCCATTATCTGGTTGGTTTTTCCATTGTTCTCCAGAGAACTGTTGTCTTGCTGGTTGATTTTTCCATTGTTCTCCAGATAAATGTTGTCTTGCTGGTTGGTTTTTCCATTGTTCTCCAGAGAACTGTTGGCCTGATGAGCTACGATATGGATGTTGCCTTTCAGAACCTCGATCATTAGGATGGAACCTTCTCTGTCTGTTCAAATTCCAGTTATTTTGACGACCCCGACCACCATTCCATCTACCAGTATTTCCTCTTTCATCTCTACCCTGATAGGATGGATAATGAGAAGAATTCCTGGAAAAGGAAGTCCTGTGGCTGTCATTACCTTGTTGTTGCCCACCCCAGACATTACTTTCCTTTGATGACTCCCAATCACTTGAAGAGGCTGCAGACCTCCCATCCATTGGATTGACTACTCCTGTATTGGTCACAGGAAAGGATGATGGTTGGGTATTCCATCTATCAGCTTTTGTCAAGTTGTCACTACTCATAGCAGGGATATCTGAAGGAGGATGCTGGTTGATACTTCCTCTCCAACCACCATCTGAGCTATTCACCCTACAATCCGTCGCAGCTACCCTGTTTGCAGGCTGAGAATTGTTCTGCTGAGGTTCTTCCTGTGCTATGTCCTTATGAAACTTCCCGATCAATGCATCAGTTAATAATAATGAGTCTTCTTGCTTCTCAGATGTTCTCCATATCTTCAAATTAGCTGGGAAAAACCCACTTGTATTCCACTTTCTCAACTGTGTCATTGAAAATGGCCCTTGGATTTTACCTGATGGGTCTTGATAGTTCCACATCTTTTCAGTTTCACTGGGTGTAGATGATGTAACTGAAAGAGACCCCGGCTTTGTTTCAGGAGGAACAGTAGACAATTCAAAAGGCTTCATAACAGAATGGTTATTGTTCTGAATACCACTACCTGTCCCAGTTGTATTAGTCTCTGGATTGGAAATTTCAGAACAGTCCATCAGGTTAGCACGGTTAACCCGATTCCCAGAAAACTCACACGTCTTATCACCCATGGCCGGAGACACCTGATCACAATTATTAGGAGTACTTCTGTTTGAATCCCATGTATCTGAAATTTTCAATGAAACAGAAGCAGCCTTTACTGCAGTAAGTCCATCCCTTCCCCTGTATGAAGATTCCTGTGGCCTATTATAGACATCTGCAAGTAGTGCAAACAATGTACCCAGATATGAATAAATGGCTGACTATGAACATTTACTACAAAACCATTGCTAGCAAAGTACCATGCTTTTTGGAATCTAGATCTTCATCCTCTGCAGACTCATAATCTGGATCCATGTGCGGGTCAGCGTGTATGTCTGGGACTTCATTTAACCTCCGGATACGCTCCTCAGGTGTGTTCAGGAGCTGCAGTTTTTCTACACATTCTCTGAGCGTAAAAAGAGTTAAGGAACAAACTATCCATTTAATACTATTTTCTAGTGTGACCATTGAAAATATGAAATGTTTACATTTCAGATTTCTCTATTCGAAGAAGTTTTTGCATATCAGAAAAAGTGTCAATTTTACAGGCTACGATGGTGATTTGGAGAAAAAGTGAAAGATCGCCAAGAGACTCTTCAATAGTTTTGAGGGACAAAAGGTATCGATCATTACATCATCACTGTAACAGAACATCAACCAAAATGTAGCGGATAATGCAAATGACAAGTCCATACAATTCAATATATTCATAGCCATGGTGATTCCGTACGATTGAACTTATTATAAATATGGATATTTGTAAAGATAGAACATACGTTCCATTAAAATGTATGCCTCTAAACATGAATCAGTATGCAACATTGTGAAAAATGTCCATTAGGACATGGAAGGGGCTGTTTAGTATCAACACTACCATAGCAGTTTCAGTTTTGAGCCGTGAACATTCATAGCTAGTAGCAATCATGAGTTCATAGAATCATATATCAGCGAAGTGGTCTTTTCCACCAAAATATCAAAGGATAAAGAAAGGTCACGATTAAAAGACGGGAGGTATATCAAATGTCCACAAATATGACGCGTGTATATGTCATTAAAAACCTTAAAACTAATAAAAATATTATTAAATGACATAAATGAGAAGCAAATTCAAAAACCAAATATCAAGGAGTGTCAGAGGCACATGGGTAACTAGTTATAAATATAAATATATATAAATAGTGAACATAAGTTCTATTTTACAGCAAGCTTCCAAACATGAATTGGTACACACAATATTGAGAGAAGGTCTAGGCCGTGAATGGGGAATGTTTAATATCAAAACTAGCATTAGCAGTTTCAGCTTTGAGTTGAGCCGAGTTGAGTCCTAAATGAGTTGATAGAGTCAACCGAGTTATCGTCGAGCTTCGCTAGTTGAGCTAGTTTGTGAGCTGATAAACTGAGCTTATCATGTTCAAGATCGACGTAACAAACTTATTAAGGCAGTTTAAGGTGCGAAGGCAGCAAGGACCAACGGGCCTAGGCAGGGGGACGCAAAGTGGTAAGGCAGGGCCTCAAGACTAAAATTAAGGGTGTGTAGTAGGTAAGTTGAGACAACCTTGGTGTTTATGTATGATACTTCATTTTGTGGTTTCCTCCTAATTACTATGACAATATAAGAATGGCATGTGAAACTTGTTCTGGATACTGCATAAACAAGTTTGAGACATCAACATCAACCAAATCAAGTGTTAAATTAAGAGTAACTGTTGAGAGTACCACTAACTTGACATTTGACATAGTGAGAGGAAAAACTAGAGGGAGAGAGAGAGAGACGTGTTGGCATGTGGGAGCGAGATATAAAGAGATTTGTTGGCATCTGGTAGTGGACGTAGAAATTGGAGATGAGGTGTTATTTGATAGGTTAGGATGAACAAAAAGGAGGGGGGTGGTGGTGGAAGGGGGGGGGGGGGGGGGGGGGGGGGGGGGGGGTGAAGGGAATCAAGAGCACAAAGGGGAAAGCCTACACTTCCTCTTTAATTTAAAATTTTCATAATATCTATAACTTCAAGATATAGGGCTTGGGTAAGGTTCAAAGTTCAAAAGAAATGGATCAGGTCAGGTCACATGGAAGTCGAGATGGGTTGAGATAGTCGCCTAGGGTGGCGATGCGGCATAACAACCTTTACGCCTAAGAGGATGCTAAAGCGGTTGCACGGCCGCCTTCAATGAAATTACTCGATAAGCAAATTTAAGTTGTTTCTATGTTCAAACTTTGCTCTTTAATGGAGCCTGACTCTAACTTCTACCAAGGAGAGTCGAGTGGAGCTCACAAGCCGATCTGTTCATTTGCAGCACTCATATTATCACATCTCATTTGCAGAACTCATACTATCACACACATTAAAGACCCTATGAATACACCAAAGAAATCTAGAGTTGTAGTGACTTTGAGGATTATTTATTTATGTTATTCTAACACGTCCCATTGAGATTCACACAGCAGTATAATTTTCGTTTATAAAATCAGCTTAACAAGAATACAAGAGAATATTGGAACCTAGTTTGTTCTGATACCATGTTAAAGACCCTCCTACTAAACCAATACTTAGAGTTGTAGTGCGGGTTGAGCGTTGTATACTTTATATTATTCTAACAACACCTGATGTACGAGATTTATGAGTCTCCATGTTAATACTACTTTTTCATCTTTAAAAAGGTTGTTTCCAAAATTCAAATCCTATTTGATGATGAATTAAGAAAGAAAATTTTATTTCAGTTCAGAAATTCATAGTATTGTGTGCATGATAAGAGATTTTTCTTTCTTTCCTTTTGACTTAATGTGTGTTAATGGAAGTAAAGTAGTGGCTGGCTGGGTAGCCTGCAATGGGGAAGGGACAGTTTGCATAAATAATTAAACCACAAGCGGAAAACTGGAACAGTGCCATAGAAGTTTAAGTAGCTACAGTGGATGTAACTCTACTTTCAATTTCAGAAGTTTAAGCAAATAAATTGCTATAAGTAAAGCTTGGAAGTCTACGGAACCGTGACAGCTAACTTGGTTCAGAGACAATAATTATTGTTCATGAGAGTAAAGAAGAGTTAATTCTAAAATAGAGTTGTAGACAGAAATTTTGGAATTTTAAGGTTCTAAAATTAGGACAAAAAAAGGTACATGAAACGTAAATACAACCAAAAGTCAAAAAAACAAAGGACAGGGAGTCCTATGATGGACAACAGATACCTAGGAGTGATTAGCTTTCGATACATAGAAGCAATAGTTCATCATGATGAAGAGTTAAGGATGTTGTTGATAGAAATAAAACAAGGATGGTTGAGGAGTGCTTAATAGAGGAGTGCTTCTGGAGTGCTTTGTAATAGCAGAATACCCTTGAAGTTGGAAAAAAAATCCTATAAGACAGCTATACGACATTGTCATGCTCTTAGATACGAGTGTTGTTCAATTAAAAAACAAAATGTTCAGAAAATGAGCCTAGTTGAAGTGAGAATGCTAAGATGGATGAGGCGCAACATGTTTATAATAAATGAGTGTATTCGTGTAAAGTTGGAGGAGGCACCAACTAAACTAAGGGCAATATGATAGAAAATGTCTCAAGTGGCTTGGACATGTTAGGAGACCAAAAGATCCCACTAGTTAAGGCACACTTTTTTGCAAAAAAGAGAGGAAAAAGTCATTTATTCTACATCATATATAACAAAATAAGAATAATAATAATCAAACTGAATTAAGATAGAACAATATATGCTTGAATAAAATAAATCCAAAGATTCTTATAGAAATCCGCATAAGTATCATCAGTTTAAAGCATAATATCCAAGTACAAAAGTCATACTAAAAGCTAAAACACCAAAAGAAAATATAGAAGTCACTGACTTAAGATGATAAAACTAGATTTCTGCATCAGGCTACCACCAATACTACTCATACTCATACTCATACAAAACGTATGATAAGATTCCGATACCGATACTGCGAACCTTGATCCTATATGAGAGGAAAAGTCTCATAGAAAAAATATACTCTGATTCTAGCACTCTACTAATATTCTATAAATTGATTTATAGAATCAAAGTGTGGAGTCTGAAAGAGGAAAAAAAAATACATGTAGTATAGAAGAGGAAGGAGAGTAATAGTAAAAAGAAAGCACCGAACAACTAAATCAACACCGAACAACCAAATGGCGCACCTTTTTCTCTGCCTTGCGCGTATACCCAAACCCTAAAGGCGCGTGCCATATGAGCGTCTATCAAAAATGGCCTCGCCAAAAGCATTTGAGGCGCTATATATGCCCCGCGGAATGCCTTACACCTAGGCGCGCGCCTTTGACAACTATGGACACAATGAGGATTCAGAGTACGACATTTTTAGGAAAATTAGAATATACGGACGACATGGATACGATTAATCTACACATGAAAAAATATTCATATACATATTCTATATATAGATCTTAACAATATCTATATTTCTGCATGTTTTGGCTGGTAATTAGGTTCCATAATAGAAAGGATTTGAGACAAAGAAATGGTACTTTTTCATATCTCAAACATTGTTGGTACGATCACATTCACGGCCATGCAAAATCACATTCAACCATGTTTTGGGTCTCTTTGAAGCCTAGACAGACAACCTATATCCAACATCAGTGTCGAGGAAGAATAGTTTCTAGTGTGTAAGATACGGGCACGGTCCTCTGGAGGAGTATTTTTGCAACATAGATGGGAAGTGGAGTCAAAAGCAAGAGTTAATTTTCACTTCCTTAAAGAGCATAAGTGAAGAAACTATACCTTCATTTTTCTACTGTTCTTTAATAAAAGTTTATAAGCAGTAGTTTCCTCATTCCTTTTCTCGCCTTCAATTAAAACCAACATAAGTTCATAAGATATACTATATCATGAAATACTAATAACTAATGTATGAATTAAATGAAAGGATATTCTTTTCTGCGGCCTTTTTCACTAGCCCGATCACGGAGGTTACCCAGCCGTAACTTCTCGCTTTCCAACCACTGTAAAAGAGGCACAAGTCAATTACAAGTTATACAAATAAAATATAAGGTACTATATGTTGCAGGAATATTCCTCGCTAGAAGTAAATATGTTCACTAGCAAAATACTTACATCATTCACTCTCGCGTTCTGGAGAGCTCTGGCCTTCTCCTGAACTTCTCCCTAAAGAGCAGAAATAATTAAGCATTTAAAGTTATTGGCATACAATATCTCAATTGCATATGGAAGTTGAAATTAATATATTATTACCACTGTAAGTCGATCAATAAGTCCACACTTTACACTTTGCCTCAAGCGCTTGCATTCTTCCTGGAAACAGAATATTCATAATTAATGAAAAATTACAACAAAACACTTCTACACAAGAAAGAATAAATAACTAAACCACGCATCATGATCTCCATTACTTCAAAATCAGGAGAGACCATAAAAAGACCAATACAATATCACGAGACTCCCACTAATGCAGAGTCTGGCAAGGGTCAAGACATATGCAGCCCTACCCCCAATATATGGTGAGGCTGTTTCCGTGGCTCAAACCGTACCCTCCTGGATACAAGCGCCAAGTCTTACCTCACATCAAGTGGCACCCTCAAAAGGAGCAAACATTAAATAGTAATTTCCTTTTGTTTCTTTGTACAAGGTACTAGATAGTAGATACATTAACCAAGTAAAAATTGTGTGGTAAGTTAGGTAAATATATAGATATGGAATATGTTGTCACGGGCGATGCCTAGGTGCGCCTAGGCGTTCAGGTTGGGGGCATCCCGTCTCGACCTGGAGAAAAAAAAAGACGATCAGATGATGGGCGTCTAGGCAGATGCCTAGGGGCAACCAGGGGAATACATAGGCGCATCTAGGTGGTTGTAAATCAGGTATGGTATGGGCTACCATGGACTTTAGGGTTAAATCTCAAAGGCTTTTGGCTGAAGGCAATGAGGAACATGGTCCTAGGACGAGCACGAGGACATATAAGAGAAGGAAAATACAACAACAACAAAGCCAAAGGAGGGGAAGTGTTGACCAAGATTCAGAATCTGAGGATGACGAAGAAACAACCAATGAGAATGTGGAAAACTCCAATGACGATGGGCCTCAATCAGCAACAGAAGAGGATTTAGACTATTAGAGATTACAATGTGTTTTTGGATTAAGTTAGAACTTTGAAGTTTGAAGTTACTCTTAGTCTCTTAGTCTTAGAGAACTTGTGTTACTTTATTTATGAATGCTTGTTTAATGCTTATTAGTCATCAACTTATTATTACTTGATGCTGAATATTGGTTAATGCTTATTACAATGCTTAATGCTTTCTTTAGGCTTATTATATTGTTTATTGGTTAATGCTTATTATATTGCATATTGCATTAGTTATCAATTGTTCACGTTAATGTTAATTGTGTATATTAGCTATCAATTGTTCTTGACAAATCAATTGTTCTTTATACTGCTATATTGTTACTTCTTAATATCTTATACATAATTGCACTCTTTGCACATAACTGTAGATTTTTTTTTGGCAAAAAAATCATCTGCCTAGGCACGCCTAGGCAAGGCGGGTAGGCTGTCGCGCCTTGCCTAGCGCCCAGTACAACATAGTATGGATCCATATTCATACAAGCTTCTACTAATGCAATTGCATAACAAAACCACGCATTTCTGATCAGTGTATCACATGTAGTTCCAAAAAGCATTACTAATCTACTCGTGTGTGTTTCCACGACCAACTCTTGCCAGATATGAGGGCCGAACAAAGCTTGGTGAAGCAGATTTTGTGCTGGGGTAGGATCGTTCTGAATAAAATATCATCTTGATAATATTTTCTAGCCAATATTAGAAGCTTAAAATTGCATTTTAAGTAGGAACTGTTAGCAAGCCTCTTGTTACTTCAAAATTTCATTTGATAATGTCCATCTCCACAGGATATCTTGCCATTTTCTAATGGTTATTAAAGAGAATAAATAGTTCAACTCTAGATCAAATACTAACACAACTCGTATACTTCTTATAACATATTAATATCTATTTTCAGCTTCATAGACTGCTAATTTTCTTTCACTTTTGGGATTAAGATGACAGAATATGCAGTTTTATAAATTGAAACAAATCCCCCCTCAATGCCATGTCATCAAAGTGCTCGTGTGCATTGTGGCATTCAAGTATACATACCTCATAAAAACCCTTAAGTACCAAGTAGCCATAAAAGTTTTGGAAGTGCACGTCACATATCATACAGTTGACCATATGCACACTTACCTGTGGCGTATATGCACAAGGGACTGTAGACATTGATTGTGTATACCTTCTTAAGAGCATATCAAGGTTTTGGAACTCCGTATTGCTTTCGCCCAAATGGTGGCTTGGTTTCAGTAGCTTTTACACCTTTCGAAGTTTTACGTGTGTATATGACTGTACAATATTAGTTGGTCCAGTAACGTGGAATATCCTTATTATAGGACCAACTCTTTGGTTAAACTTCAAACAAGAAATAATTAAACCAACTAAACTCGCTATTATTCAAAAAAATTACCTGGCCCAAACCCTAACTAAGCAAGACAAACCAAAACACTTGAACTAATGACTTAAAAGTTGAAACTCCAACCACCTACCACACAAACCCCATCTCATAATTATCGCCTCTTCCACATCCTTCCTTTCCAGACCTCCATCCCCTACAAGACATGTCACACCAACCTCCTCCGGCAACTGCATCTGCAACTCCCACTAAGAACTTCCAATAAAGGAAATTTACAGCTTCACTTTTTTTGTCACCCTTTTGTTTCTTGTTGAAAGAGCATTTTTGTTACTTTTACCTCTTTAATGAGTTTTCGACAAAACCAAGAGGGAAACATGAGATACGGACAAAAAAGTTTCAGATCAGTCACCTGCTAAAACCCATAAAAAAAACATACTAGTTTTGCACGAAATATGAAACCATGATGCATATGTGCACCGAACTGAATGTATGCATAGTGCATGTATGTGTCATTAAATTTCTTAGGTAGATGTCATATAGAAATCATAAAGTGCATTTGTCATGTCATAAAAAAGTGTGCATGCCATGACAAATGGTACATATGCCACAAGTGCATATATGCACTAGTGCATAAGGATCACAAGCAAGTTTTTTGACAGAAGTCGGAATTCAAAGTATGTCATATCATGAAAGTTCAAGTTCACATGTTCACTAAGTTAAGTGACCATTAAGAACATATGCCTCCTAGATTTCCATGTACAAAACCATAAGAGGCGACATGTGCACTTTGATATATGCATTTCCACAACATGGCGACTTAGAGCAACGTTTCTTTTAATATCTAACGTCTAACTTTCATCCTCAAGTAAATACACATTTGTAAGCTTATTTATTACTATACTGCCATAATACGGTTTGTATTGCAAATGTTCACACTAAACTGTATTAATATCTTAAGAAGTGGCCATGCGGAAGTCACCTAGGCTCCACCTACTCGCCTCTATGCAAATTTCTCTAGTTTAGGGTTTGGGTTATCTGTCATAGGAAACCACATCTATTTGGGAGCCTGAATAGGTGCCTCCTAACCCTTCTAGGCCCTGCTTTAGTCCTATATTTTAGCAAGGTTCTAAATATGGGATATCTAGTTGATATTGTAGTACGGGAATGTCATGCATTTTCACTCTTTTACGTAATGTGTCATGAAAGAGAATGCAATTCCCTATGACAAAATATATCATCTTACCTCTTCGTCTAGACTTTTTATAGTCCAGGGGAACTTGGAGGGTGTTCTTTGGTTGCTTGATCTTTATGGTGAGAAAGCTTGGATCTTCCTCATACTCCACTCCCCGTATTAATGGGAGAAAGATTAGATGATGATGATGACGACGAGTTGATATCATAGTAATGGATATCACGCGACATTATCCACGATATATATACAACAATGACAACATCAAAGTCTTTAACCCAAATTTTTGGGGTCCGTTGTTTGAATATCTTCTTCCATTCGGCTCTGTTAAGGGACATGTTCTCTACTATCCACCATATTTTTAATTATTGAAATACATATGTAAATACATAGGAGCACAAAGGGCTACATGAGACGGGGACTAGGGGGGCTAGAAAAGTGACGTGTATTACATCATAGTAAAAAGTACCTAATGTTGGGATATTCTTCCGTCATCGCCGCTGGCATACATCAATAATTATCATTAAATCCTTACCTCTTTTCGCAAATTAAGGATAAAATTGTCATGCACATTAAGAATGGGGTTCATGATGTAATTGTTTATTGTTGATATTGTGTTGTTTGATGAATATCTTCTAAACTATAATTGTTGAGATGAGCTTCAGAACTAAACAATTTTATTAGCAGGACAAAAACAAGGCAGCTGAAATATAACCTAATAAAAAATTGAACAAGAAACAAGGGTACTCTCCTTACCGATGGCCATGAATCCTAAGAGTAAGTTTCACTATACAAACATTTGAAAAGTACTCAAATGCAGGATCCCTGTCGTTACCCTATCTAATAAAACAATTATAGGACAGTTATGTTATCAAGCGTTCTTATCCTACAAAGGCAACATATTCACATGTACATATTGTAACACCCCGCTTCGCTCAGTTCAACAAGATAAATCATTGGTGCAACGACGTTCGAACTTGGCTATGCAGTGACATGCTCGAAGTCCCGCTCGGTCAAGACAAGTCCTCGTTCAGGTGTATGGCTTTTGTGAACTCGTCTCTGTCTTGCCTTCACACTTAATAAAATTGATGCCACGTGCTTGTTCGCTAGTCAATAAGCTTAATGCATGCTAATAAAATAGATGAACCCACACACAAGGGAATAACCCCACTCGGTATCCAATTTGTATAGACATGGAAATATCACTGGTTGCTATAGATAGTACTTCACATTGTGTTTTAAATTGGCACTCGCCCTATGTATTTATAACTTGTGTAAGGTAGAGATTTCTTATGTTGCCACTTAGATTATCGACTTGCAGCCACAGTATATATGTTCACACGGTTGTAATGCTTGTCATATAGATTATGACACTGTTTGGGTACTTCGTAAAACATGATTCATTTAGTTTAGGCAGGAAGGCTATCAAGTAGTCGTTCCGAGTCATAGATAACAGAGGAAGAGTTTTCGGGACCGTTGGGTCGCCAAGGCAGTCACTGGACTTTGAGCTGCATAGAGATGAAAAATCTGAGATAAAGTAATGGCTTGAGTAGTATGGTGAGTTTGAGTAGAAACTTGCATGGTCATGGACAACTTGTGCACAAGGTTTATGAGTTCCTCGAACGGTCACCAGGGCACTAGGATCTGTTCGGCCTAGGATAAACTGGGTATTGCGAGACTTTCAGCGGCAGTATGACCCAACTGAAAGGATGTGTCGCACTACGAACATTTCGGAACCTTTGGTGGAGTTCACACCTAGCACATAAAGTGTCGTCGTCTTGCAAGAATGTAGTCCAGTGACCTCATATAAGCTAAGTAGTCATGCTAACGGCAATCCGTATGCAGGTCGTGAGTTGAATAAAAAAATGGGTGCACTGCACGCTACACATTATTGATCTTAACATACCTTTCGCAGAGACACGTTCGAGACACTGGGTTTACATATATGTTAGTGTTTCACCATCTATACTTGGATAACGTTGTTGTTTCTGACAAGGAAGTACGGATGATAAGTATTGGTAAGTTGAACCCGAGTTACTGATATACGACGTGACACGTATATCTACAACAAAAGTATATTTTGTTGTTATATGTCATGAAACTGATCATAAGACAAGATTAAAAAGACTACATAATAATAGTGTGCACTCACATAATGGATATGCTAGTTATGTAGAGGGAGCGAAGGCCTTCCCACTGGTAAATTTCTATGTACTGACACCCCACCAGATTGTCTGCAAGGTGCGGGGAGTAACTTGTCCGGTGCAAAATTCGCTTGGATGCGCCGAGGCGTTGGAGCATGCTTTGATGTCTTGGATGCGCAACGGCCTGACCTTGAAATTTTATGTAGACGGGACATAATGTATGGAAGTCATCTACTGTATTCGTTCTCAAGTTGTAAGCCTCAAAGCATGATTCATTGTATTGAGAGAGACAGCTTGAGCGAGTGTAATCTTGACTTCGAGCAGTTGTACTTATACTTCACATCAATAAAGAGGATCATTTTTGTATAACTTATGTTCAATATTTCTGCTTGGGAATTTCTGTGCAACGACTCCGTCACTTAGATGTTCAATCGGCTGTTTCGGTGCTTGCCTTGTGTGAGCACAATTTAGACTCGCACGGCATCACGCTCATGCGAGGACGTTCAGTTTTCCGAAACCGGGGCATGACACAGATTAAACCACAATGAAGCGTTTTAATCCTCTACACGCTAAGATAATAAGAAGTATCAATGGAGTCACTGAAAAGGGAGAAGAATTAAATGATCAAATATTTGGCTGATTACAACAACAAGAACAAAACTTTTATCCCAAACTTTTCGGGTTGGATGTATGAATCCTTTTCCTCCATTCAGCTCTAGTAAGAGACATGTCATCTATACCACTAACAAAAAACATTTGTTTCTTCTTTAAAACTTCAATCCATGTTCACTTAGGTTTAATGTTCGCTTAGGCCTACCTCTAATCCTAGTCGTTCCTTTGACTAATATCTTATCATGCAGCATATATAGGTCTTTGTTGGACATGTCCAAACCACCTAGACGATTATCTCTCATCTTACCCTCAATTGACGCCAACTCCAATATCACAATATATTCTGCAAACAAAACAACATTGAACCTCCTCCTGGGTATTCCTAATAATTTCCAGTATTCTGAGAATTAGACCAGCCGGTTGGACTGGAAAACCATGAACCTGCAGAACTATTGGTTCTCAAAAGTTTTAGAACCAGTTTTGACTAAGAACCGATATCAAACTGGAAAACTAGTCTGAAAAGTGGTAAACCGATTACTCAACTGTTCATAGTTTACATGGTTATTTAATAATTCCCATTTCTCTGCTTTTCTCAACCAATCAACAAGAAAACAGTTCAGTTTTCAAAACTTTACACCTGTCAGCTGCTTACACTTCAAAGGAAAGGTCTTAAGACAATTTGGAACTTAGGAATCATAATATGTTTTATTGCTTCTTCTTTCTAATGCATTGGTATCTCCCAACTTATCATGCACAATTTTAATAATGATACTTAATGTTTATCATTACATGTCTGAACCATCCTTGTTTATTATAGTCAGCTAAATAGTATTACAAATAACTTGGATACTTATATTAGTGTTCTTAATGAATGTGACAACCAATGTTTTAAAAACCGAGTCAACAATTGACCCGGTAAGCTCAATCCAGCAGGTCAAACCGGTTGAACCGTTCGGTTCAAAGATGATAACAAAATAATTGTTTTTAATTGTGAACATTTTAGTTAATACAACAACAAAAAATTTATCCTAAATTTATGGGGTCAGCTTTTTGAATCCTCTACTTCCATTTGTGTCATTCCTCTGTAACGCTAACAAAGTCCACATCCTTATTTAACACTTTAAATCATGTTCGTCTTGGTCTACCTCCAGTCCTTGTTGGTCCACGTTGCACGTCCAAACTACCTAAGTCGATTCCATCCATGTTGTCCTCAATTGACGATACATCTAGATTTCCATGGATACACTCATTTTTTATTCTATTCTTTAAAGCATTACCACTCTACCTCGAACAGTACTCTAAATCGCGATCGAGACAGATGCCTAGTTGCTAGGCGGTCGCTCTCCGTACTGCTTTTGTCGCTGGCGATGGAGTAGATGGCTAATGAAGGTGAGGCAGTATACGTTGAGGTGAGGCGACGTAGGCGGACACCTAGGCGGAGCAATATCTGTTAGATGTTTTGGCAAAATACTTTTGCAATCATTATGGACTTATGGTTCACTTTTACAAGACTGAAACCTCATAATCTTTGTTATACAACTTAGTTATGCATAAAATACACTTAAAATATGCATATATACAAAAATAGTGGTAAAATAATAAAAACATCCAAAATGTATCAAGCGTCTAGGCGGCCTAGGTGGTAGGCGAACCCTCTCTGTCACGCACCCGCCTACCACCGTTCAGAACCTTGACCTCGAATACATCTAAGCATTATTTAATACTTATATAACATTTTAAAATTAATATAATTTCTAAACTTAATAGGTTTAGATATTATCGTAACATTATTTTACAAGAAGTTTTATTATAAAAATACATAATAAAGAAGATCAATGAATATATTAAAATGTACACTGCTATTATGTATACTATTATGTACATTGTATCAAAATCTACATTAACCTTTTATATATTATATTCTATGTTCTTAATCTCGCACGATTGTGTATCGTATGACATAAAAGGTTTCGATAGGTATCGTATAGGTGTATCAAATAGGACAAATTCGTAGGATACGTTTTTGTGTCATTCGATACGATACATTTTCTGTTTTCATTTCTACTTTTTACCTTTTATATTTTATGCCTATTTATTGAGATTTTCTTCTCCTTTGTTTTTGGTTTTTTCCCTTTTCTTTTGGATGTTCCATTGACCATTGTTATTACATTGGACCTTATGGTGTCGAGTGGATAAATTTACGGATGCTAAGAACTTATCAAGTTGTCTAACTTGTGTTTTAGTCACCCTTAGTTGTGAACTTCATAATGATTGTCATTTAGATGCTTAATGATATTCTTTATTGTTGCTCAATGTGTTCAATTTGTCCTTGTATGTTATATTAATTTTCCAATGTATTTCTCAATGGGATAATGTACCTTACGCTACACGATAATCAAACAAACCGATACACAATACGGCAACATAGATTATATTTAAATTAGACACAAAAGATCAAACTTTTTACAAAGAGAAACTTTGATAGGAACAATAGGGAGTGTTCTTATATATATGTCAATATTGTATTTTAAAAAATATTCAAATCAACAACCCAGATTAGTTGAGTACTACAATAACTATTATTATTATTACTATTATTTATTATTATTGTTGACATAATTGTATTTGAACACAGTGTTAGTCTTGTGTGAGTGTAACGCACCTTATAAAAACTTCCAAATGAACAAAGTCCCTGATTAGATAAGTGTTATAATTAGTGTTATATGTGTAAGTTCTCTTTCCAATTTGCCTAAAACCTTAAGAGAGCATACATATTCGAAAAGAAATTCTTAGTAAGGCATCTAAAATGATCAATAATGTATATACAACTTTGATATAAAAATGTAACCAGCCCAATGGTTAAGCAAATATTTGTATGTTGAAGGTCCACGGTTCGATCCCTAGTAGACTCAAAATTTTGAAAATAATTTTGTTGTTGAAGTCCTCTGTTCGGTTGAACAACGACCGGGTTGACCGGTTCAAGCAGTTCAAATGGTTAAATCAGGGTGGTAACAGTTCAACTAAATCGTTTTAACAGTTCAACTATTTGAACCGGATAGGTGAGAACACCGGTTCACGGTCCAACCGGTTCAACCATCCGCGGTTCGAACAGGTTTTCAAAAAAGTTGGTGTCAACAATATATATAATAGATTACGTGAACATTGGAAAGGGAAAGGGGGAAAAAACTTTAGTTTTTGTGAAATATATAAAAATTACAGGTATAATTTGAAGTCCGGTTCGACAACTATTTCAATGGTGGTTGAAATCCTAAACCTTGAACCTTTGCCTTCTCTGGTTCGATGACCGGTTTGATTCTAAGACAATTTGGTACTTTCATCTGTAACTAGAAAAAAAAAGGTAAGGACTTAATTCATGATCCTTGATGTAAGCCAACAATGATAGGAAATGATTTGTTACCTCCTTTAATGGTTCACGTTGTCGTCGTAAATCCATATATATCCTAAGTCTCAATATAGCTACCAGATACTTCAATCTTCTCCTAAGTCCACATTATTTCCTTTTCTTAACTAAACATTTCCAAATCTCAATAAGAATATCATTTGGTCCTCGTTCTTTTACAATTTACATTTTCTTTAAAGTATCCTCAACTTTAAAATTTAATTTTACAACAATAAAAATATAACCAATCATGAACTAAGTATACATTTTAATTAAGCTTTTTTAGGTTGCTTAGTTAGATTTCTTGTGAAAATAACACTTCCACCTTTGCTTAATATCATTCCTCTTAATAATACTTTTGATCTCGACTATTGATACATTTAGTAGTGTACTTATATCTCTACTTCTTGTTTTCCTACCCTTATCAAGCATAAGTATATTTTCCACCCTCCTTAGTTTCCGAACTCCTATACAAATAATCATTAGCCTTAGATTCAGATCAATAACTGCTTTCTTAGCTTCCTTCTTTCCTATTTAATATGTATCAAACTTCTTCTAATTTCTAAATTTTGCCAAGCAGTGTAAGACTTTCTTTTTACCTTAATTACATTTTGGACTTCCTCGTTCTACCACCAACTTTCTTTGAAAGTCCAATCATTGTCTTTAGGAACTCCTTCATGGTGTATAATGGGCCGGTCTAGCCCGAGCCCGACCCAGGCCCGGACCGGCCCGCCCCCCTTAAAGCCCGGCCCGGCCCGTCCGAGGCCCGAACCGGCCCGGCCCCCCACCCCCAACGGGTCGGGTCGGGCCTCCCCCCCCCAGCCCGAGCCCGGCCCGGCCCGTAAAGAAATTTTTTTTTTTTCTTTAGAAAAAATTTTTGTATGTAGCAAGATTCGAACTCAGGACCAGCCATACTGGAACTTTAAACCCACTGCTATAACCAATTTCTCTTATTAGTTGGTTGTTTAAAAGCTACATTAGCTTATATATTAGGTGAAGATGATAAAAATGGAAAAAAAAAAAAACAGCTAAACCCGGCCCGCTCAGGCCCGGCCCGAGCCCGCTTAGGCCCGACCCGTCCAGCGCCCGGGCCACTGGGCCGGGCTGGGTTTGCAAATTTCCAACCGGGCCGGGCCAGGCCCGGCCCGTCTTCACGTCCGGTCTGGGCTGGGCCCGGCCCAAGCCCGGCGAGCCCGATTTTTCTGGGCCGCGGGCCGGCCCGGCCCGGACCGAATAACACCATGAGAACTCCTAGAATCTCTTTTGCTACTTTCTTAATACAATTTGACATTTTTATCACATGACATTAGAATCTTCTACGTTCTATCTTTATATATTATTTTATCCTTAAACGATATTAAATTTTCTCCTTTCAAGTTCCACCATCTACTTCTAATCTTTTTGTAAGTCCTAGTCTTTCTCTTCTCTCTTATAGTATTAATATCTAAGACCGTCAACCTATGTTGAGTGGTTAAGCTCTCTTGGTACTACTTTGCAATTTACAACATTTCTAGTAAGAAACTATCTACTTTGACGATATCGGATCCGCTTTTAGAAGTAATTAAATGTTCAACTTTATTCCTAGAACAAGTATTTATTATTATAAGGTCATATGTCACTCAATTACTAACCTCCTACCATAAACACATGCATGGTAGGATACTCAAAGTTCTACTTTGTAGCGTGAGCACAAGTCTCCTCTAATATGTAACTTTCTCACGATCCATATGTTCCCGAAATTCCTTAGTGTTTTGATGTAATCCTACTTGGGGTGCTATGCACTAAAAAGAACTTCCTGATCATTGCTAATGCCCTGATAACTTCAATGCTTGGCTACGTTGATTGGTATGCTGGTTTTAATAGTGTTGCTGATGTTAAAAGTGTTGCAGAAATATGAGAGGTCCAGAGTGAAACAAGAGAGGAGATCATGAGAGTCCAGTGAACATAAGAATTGGTTTTAGGTTCTGATATAAGAAGTAAGAACAATGTCAATGTGTTTTGGATCCTGAACTTTTCCAACCTAGATTCATTAACCATGACCCAAATTAACAAGAAAGTTGTTGTATCAACTACGTTTAAGCATATCAGAGATCAGCTGATATCTAGAGGGTTTTGCCTGCTATGACAACTCAAAAACCGACACAAACGAATTTCAGGCCATATTATATTGCTGTTCTGCTGAAGACATGTTGGTTGATATTTTGGACATAGATGACATTTTAATTGTTTTACTTATATCTTGCAGCTTTTAGTAGCTGATAAATTGCTCAGACCCTTTAATTAAACAACTTACACTTAATATTAGTCTAGAATTTATTAGTTTATCTTTGTTTCCCAGGGTTGTTTATACATAAACTATTATGTTTTTCAGGTAAGCGACGGAAACTAGGAAGTTACATTTGTAATATGCTATGGAATCAAGCTACTTTACAGCCATGTCCCTTCAGTTTCTATATCCTATTTTTCAAGTTTCCAGTATCACCCACCAGTTTCCTTGTTAAATATGGGCTTGAGACCAAAGGGATTAAGAGAAAGAGTTAACAAAAAATAAAGTAACAGGAAACACAACGATAATGGCATTTCTAAACCTTAAATCAGCAACAAAGGTATTTCCATGACAATTTTTCATCTTAAAGATACTAATATCTACTAAATTCACACACGATACATTAAATTTGCATAAGATAGAGGTCTCAATCCTAAATAGAGTGGATAAAGGTGTTGCCATGTTTGTATTTGTTCACTCCAGTGAATATCGACCAAATATTTGGCAGGCGTCAGGTATTCAATTGATATCCATATTTGATGAGAACAAACTCTAGAGGGAACGGATAAAGAAACAAAGAAAAATACAGAAGTTCATGGAAATTTTGGAAGGAAAATAAAACCAAAATTTCTTAAACCATTCTACTGAATGTCATCTGATAATGTGATCTACCGTTGTGTAATCTGACTCCAGTCCTACTTTCACACACACACACAGAGCAAAAGCCTTTATAAATTTTTGGGGTAGGCTGTTTGAATCCTTTTATTCCCCCTCTCTCTCTCTCTCTCTCTCTCTCTGTGTGTGTGTATATATATATATATATATATATATATAATGGGGTAGGGGTTCAGATTGTCAGAATCCATAACACTACCCATAATAGTATCCATCCTCCAAAATATATATATGGATCCTTATCGGATATCTATAATTCTCAAAATACAATTTCAAATTAGATATGTATGATTATTGTATTTTGTTACATCCTTACCAGATCATAAGAGCTAGATAGACATCTGATTATGAATTTGCTAGTTTGGGTAAAAATACCTTCCAGCTAGTATCAAAAGACTAAGGTGTTGAAGAAAAAAAGATATCTAAATCCCACAAAAGGAACCTTTAGTAAGCATTACTAATTGTTGCAGCTGAAAATAGTGATATTGAAATGGGATCCTTAGCTGCAACAGATAATCAAATATAATAAAAAGAACATATGATAATCAATCTTGGATATGAATTACCTCCGTGAAGTCCTGATTTGAGATGATATCCATAGTGATGTACTCTCTCTTGTCTAAATTTAATATCTCCAGTGTTATATCAGTTGCTCTCTTACCAATCTTATATTTTTCTGCGGCCTTACCAGTCCCTGGATGAAGAAACAATGATTTTTATTGCAGGTAAGCAATGTAATAACTATCTTTATGAGTAAGATACAGTTATAGCAAAAACATACCAACAACTTGCACCAGCCGATACAAGTCTTGTTTCTGACCCAAAGCAGATATCCTTATTCTTACGAATGATCCAACAACGTACTCACTGAAGGTATCAATTTCATTAAGTAACTCCTCCATCAGGTTACGGCGCAAGTACAAGAAATTAATGTTGTGGACATCTATTGCTGCATAATCATCAATATGGGCTGGTTCATTTCCGTCTACTTTTCTACGTGATTTCCTCTTCAAATATAAAGCTATCTTCGTTGATGCATCACTATTTCCTTCTATTTGACTCGGGTCTGGATCTACAACACCACCTTGGTTATCATCTGTGGCAAGTGGTGATGCTTCCTTTAGAAGAAAGTGAGATTCGAGAAGCTTCAACATTTCAAGATGCCCAACACGTGATTTTCCAAACAGAGTCCAGAGCCTTGAATCACATCTAATTTGACCTCTATTACGAGGATCACGAAGATTGTTCAGTCTTATATAGTGAAGTAAAAGAGCCTGCACATCAAATTGTGATAGGACAGATCTATCACCATCTTTCATGTGTGCCACAAACTCGAGAAGTTCCTTAGAAGCCCATTCAGGCTCCTCTGAACTAGACGTCCCTTCCGCTTCTACTTCTTTTACTGAATCCTCCTTGTTTTTCCTTGATCGTTTTCTTGCCTTCTTACTTGAAGAAACACTTGCTTTACGACCCCCCGGGAAGCAGGATGAACTGCCTCCTTGGTCATCACTGGCCTCACCCAAGTTATCTAAAGGTTTCTCGAACTGAGTAGCTACATTAGAATCCTTCGATAGAATTCTAGCCCTTGTTAGCTCTTCCAGTGTCAAAGATAACTTCTCTTTCAGTTCCACCCAATAGTCCTTGAATAAATATAACCAACTGTTTTTGTCATCAAAATCCAGTCCAGCCTATATAAGAAACCAAAAGAGGCAATAATAAATTAGGACTGGCCATATGATCATCAGATGAAGAGTGTAAAGTATAAGCATATTGCTTAGCGCCAGCAAAAAGTAGTATAAAGGGCCAAACTTATTCCACATCTGACACAGAATGTACTTCAATATGACAAAAACAACATATGCAGGAACAAGACTATGACCATGATTATCTAGGACCTACTGATATCGATGCGAATCCATTAATATTGAACTAATAATTACACTCCAAACCAATAACTACATACTTGTTGTATCAAGGGTTAGCATTAAGTTCTTACTTCTTTGCATTGTTGAGGCTGAAAATACTTGAAACACCTTTACAAAGATTCTACAGTTTACGTTGTTTCACAATCATATCTTAGTTGATGAGATTGATGATTATAATTACGCACCCCAAAACAAAAAGGAAGCCTGCTACCTCCTGTCCTGATGAATTATCTTTCTTCACCAAATTGATGGGGTTCAATACTGAATCTGTTGCCTCTTTACCACTCTGAATTTGTTTCCCCTGCTTATTGTATTTTATAGTTTTTGAGATTTGTTGTATTATCTAAGTTGTATCATATATATATATATATATATATATATATATATATATAAGCTCCCTGTTTGGGTGGGTTCGGTCCCACGGGAGAACAATTTACTAACAAGTGATATAACCCCCAGAGCACGTCCGCATATCTGAGAGGGAAGCTAACCCACTAATGTAGCCGTAGAATTTTATATATATATATATATATATATATATATATATATATATATATATATATATCTCAGCCGCACATCATTTGAAATGAATAGTTCAGATTTAAATGCATATCAAATTTACATGCATGCTAATTAATAGTAGTTTATTTGTGTTGCCCCTGGGGAAAAAAACTGAGTTCGCCACTGATTATTAATGAAATTTTGTATGATTGTGACTCCACATTGAGATAGACTTTTTTCTCAATAGAATTGATTCTGTAAAGCATGTTGGGTGGGGAAACCTAGACAAACAAGGTCTGAAGCCGCTCCTACTTTGTCTGCCTTATCCCATTCTCCGTCATCAAAAACCCATCCCTTTCCTCGTCTTCCTTGGACAACTGCTGATTTACAGCCTTTGCTGGAACTGTGGCTGCAACAGCCCCTTCTTTTCTACCACTCAAGAGCAGACCCCAAACACCGTCCTCCATCCAATATGTCCTACAGTCCTATGCCATATTCCATAAATTCCATCAACCCAGATACCATTCTGACAGACCCCCTTTAGAATCAGTTTGTTTCTGCTAATCTGAGGATAGCACCATATCTGCCTAAATAGTAATTACTTCCCAAACAGCTACAAAACCTTAATTCGTTAAGTCCATAAACCTGACAGTAATATTTTCCTTTTTACCAATCCTAGCCATGAATTATCTATTCTTAAACTTTCCCTCAAATTTAAGTGCCAGAAAAAATTTCATCACAAGGAATTTTATCCCGATTTACGATATACTTTCAGAAAGGCCCAATTGGAAGATATCTAACAACTTCATGCTCTTCAATCATCTATGTTATGACTTTTTGAACCTCTTACCTCTCTTGAAGATTCCTACTGTTCATTGTAAATGTTTAGCGCCAAAATTATGTAATGATTCATATTCTTTGGATGATGATTGATGCCACCTCAAGATTTGCATGATTTATGCAAGTTGCATATAGATTAGGGCACATACTTTTTCACAGGTCAAATTTATTAATTAGACTGTTAGATTGTAAATACTTCATACAGTTCATAACATTGTCTTAATTCTACGAAATTATTGCATTATAGCACTTATGTTTTGTGGATAAGTAGTTTATATCCTATTATTTTAAGGTGAAAATTTATGCTCCATCTGTGTGCTTGTCTTCACCATATATTGCACCTTAGAGGCCTTTGACTTATGGCACGCATCACCTCTCCTCCGAATTATCCTTGTACTTGTCATTGCCCCCATCATATATATTTCCCCTCTGAGATATCTGTTCACATGAATATAGCTACTATACACTTGCTTCTTTTCTTAAAACCTACCAATACCATCCCAAGGGACCCAGTGTGCTTCTTCTAAAACAATGAACACACATATATCAGTTTTCTCCTCCAAATTTCTCTACTAATCATCATCTTAACCATCATCCAGATCTTCTCCCATCACAATGGCTTTGACCATGAAGCATGAGAAAGCACCAGAAAAGAATTGACAAGTTCACGATCAGCTATTTAACTATGTGCCTACGTCGACAGTGTGTGATGTTGACAAGTTCACGATTGGGCTGTTAAACTGTGACTACGTCAACAGTCCGTGATGTTGTTAAATTCCTAACAAAGGTTGCTATGAGCAATAAATAGTCTTACCATAAACCCAGATGGGCACTTGCCTAGTTGATAGACCCACCATTCATTCATGGAGTTCAAGCTCGTGCAATCAAGGAGCACCCACTTCACCCTAGACTATAAAAGAGTCTAGAGAAAAGGCGAGATGGTACAATATTTGCTACAGAGAATTGCATTGATCTCTACACAAGTCCAAGAGCGCAAAGGATTAGCATTCACATAAAATTCCCCATTAATCGTCCCAAGAAATCAGCAGCCACCACTAGTTGACCCGTCTTCCATAAAACCATTTGTTTGAGTGCCTCATATCTTAAAATTTGCTTACTTACCTTCTCCAAAAGTTCTGTGATGTAGCTAAACTTAATTCCATGATAGGTTCTGCAACTCTATACATCCCCTATAGACTAATAAATAACAAGGTTAGAAAACTCGATATCAGTTCCTCCCAACAAGCATCTCTTTAGGGAGTTTTTGTATCAGTTTTGGCCAAAACTGAAAACCATGATAAATATGGAGATAATATAATTTGCCTACATTTAGGCACCTACCGGGTATTTTCTTTGTCTTCAAATTTGTAATAAATAAGTCATCCAAACCAACCAACCAATTTATCAACCAAGCAACCTCAATTGAAAGGTCATGAGACCCAGCCAGCTATTATCTTTTAAATTTCTTTTAGGTTTCCTTAACCTTGCTTTACTCTAATATAGACCCTGCCGGCTTTTATCTTTTAATTTTCCTTTAGGTGCCCTTAACCTTGCTTTACTCTAATTATCTGCAAATTGGTTCAATTGAGGAAGGCAGTGATATGATGAGCAAAGTTGTACAAGAATAAAACTATTTAATATTAGTTTTGCATTAACCATATTGTCATTAACCATTGTTTAAAAGAAAAGGAGAATTTTGAAGTACAGTACAGCCAAATTATTTTATAAGAAGGAATCTCTAGCAAGGTTATAAATGGCGGTAGGCGGGTGTGCGGCGGAAAGACTCCGCCTACCGCCTAGGCCGCCTAGGCGGTCGGTACATTTTGAATACTTTTTACTATTTTGCCACTTTTTTTTTCATAATATGCATATTTTAAGGGTGTTCCATACATAACTAAGTTGTAGAACGAAGATTTATAAAGTTTTAGTTTTGTAAAAGTGAACCATAGGCCCATAATACTTAAAAAAAACCTTTTTGGCCAAAATATTTTGTTAAGTATTGCTCCATCTAGGCGCCGCCTACACAGCGTCACCTCCGCCTATGCCGCCAACCTCCGTTGGCCGCCTACTCCACCGCCTACCGAAAAGCAGTGCGGAGAGGGACTGCCTACCGCCTAGGCGGCCTAGGCGGACGCCATTTAGAACACTGATCTCTAGTTGTTTTAAATTTCTTTTAGGTTCCCTTAATCTTGCTTTACTCTAATACAGATCCAGCCAGCTTTTATCTTTTAAATTTCTTTTAGGTGTCCTTAACCTTGCTTTACTTTAACTATCTGCAAATTGGCTCAATTGAGGAAGGCAGTGATATGATGAGCAAAGTTGTGCAAGAATAAAACTACTTAATCTTAGTTTTGCATTAACTATATTGTCATTAACCAATGTTAAAAAGAAAAGGAGAATTTTGAAGTTCAGACAGCCAAATTATTTTAAAAGAAGGAATCTCTAATTGCTGCAGATATTTCAGGAAAAAATGTGCCGTCTTTCTCCTTAGACTCAAAAAAATAAGATGAAACAATAAAAAATTATTAGGTTAACTGTGGTAACCGGTAACTAGCACTTAGCAGTGTGCAATTTCAATTATGGCCTTACAGACTTCCATTAGAAACACAATCTCTGTAAGTCAAATCAAATTGCATACTTCAATACCAACCAAAAAGCTTATGGGAGAATTATCAAGCCTTTGAAGAGAACATACCATTGTCTCGTCCTCGTACTCATTTGTCTCTATCAGCATCACGGTTTTTATGCAAGTCTCGCAGAATCCTTTATTCTGTCTGACAAAGACAAATCCAGCTTCTTTTATGCACCCTTTACACAAAGAATATGTACAGGTGTAGCACATATACCGGGAAGATTTTGTACATTTGCTACATATATGCCAACCTGAGATAGAAAATAATAAAGACCCAAGCTTAAGGACTATCGCATGAGAATGAAATGATGAAAGACGTAAATCTACAAAATGGATTTCCTGAAAAAAAAAGAGTACCAGAGATAAGATAACAGATAACAGATGACTCAGACCGCTTGAGACAAACAGGATATAGCACAGGACATTCTTCGATGGAGAAAACAACAAAAGGAAATCTTTATAGCACATCTTAGGGATTTGGTTGGAATGGATAAAACATGTTTGAAAATTGTACAAATTAACACAGTAATAGAAAGAAAATCAGCAGGCACGAGATAATTGAGTATTAGAAAAAAAATGGAGGTAAGGTTGACATGATATGTACGGCGAAGAGAAGAAAGCATAAAGCATTGTCATGCTCTTTGATTAATCTATTATGTCTCTAGTGAAATTAGCACTAAGGGTCTTTTGTGTAGCATGCACTAAAGAGACCCAATCCCCCTACATTGAAATCTGGGCCCCATCGTTGCTTACAACCTCTAGTTCAAATTGGCGGACATCTCCTGCAATCTTACACTCCAAACAACATGTTGCAGCTTAACGCCTTAACATAAATAAAATGAGAAGCATACCTAATTTATCATGCAATAATATTTTGTACTGGAAGTAATCATCATCACTTTGGTTTTAATATTGATGAGTAAACTTATTCAGCATTAGACTTTCAAGAACCATCACACAAAAATGGCTAGAGGGAGGGGAACATCATCTGTTAGATTTCCACTGTTGATGATTGTTACAGAAAATATACAGTTATCATTCAAAGCTACAGCCGACCCCGAAAATTTGGGATAAAGGCTTTCTTGTTTTTGTTTTTGTTTTTGTTGTAGTTGTATCACTCAAAACTATTTTCCTTGAGATAATATTCACATTGATTCTTAGTCAAAATATTAACTTATTAAGAATAAAAAATTGGTTTTCTGAACAAAATCATATAAAAATAAAATACCAGGGACAAGGAAACATTAAAAGATAGGGCACAAGGGATGGCATTAATCATCCGGCATAAGCAGGTCACTTGCAAAAAGAAACTTTGACATCATATAAAAAATGTCAAGCTTAGACCATAAGATTTTCAATCCTTCATGAAGCATTCTCATCTAAATGTTGCACTTAATAGTCGACCTCATCTTGACTTGAGACATTCCTGATTGTCAATTAAGATGTTCAAAACAATTAATTTCTCAAACCCTACTAATAAGTGTGTAAGAGGGAATAATAGGATTAACAAAGTGAATGAACCTTAATCATCCAGATTCCAGCATAAGCAGGTCTCTTGCAAAAAGCTTTGACATCATATAAAAAATAACAAGCTTAGACCATAAGATTCTCAATCCTTCATGAAGCATTCTCATCTAAAAGTTGCACTTAATAGTCGACCTCATCTTGACCGAGACATTCCTGATTGTCAATTAAGATGTTCGAAACAATTAATTTCTCAAACCCTACTAATAAGTGTGTAAGAGGGAATAATAGGATTAACAAAGTGAATGAACCCTTAAATATCTCCAAATTCCATGCTATGCTACCCAAATTTTGGCCTACCCAGCACAAACAAGCTATACACTTTAGATGACCTATGGAGGCTTCTATTCTGACTTCAGCCAGCCGTTTCTGAAAGTAAACACACTCTTGGAAAAATATTGTGAAATGTTGCATTGCTCACCAAATTTATCAACTGAACTAGCTATCAAAGGCTGCACCTTTTTCAAGTAAACTAAAACCTAGTTATGAATTTGACTGAAGCAAATAACTCTTCCAGACATGGTTTACAAGGCCTCCCAAAGTATACAAGAATCTTCATGTTCTATTTCAGTTATTTCCCGCATGCACTAATATCAATTTGTCTATCGGTGATCACTTGTTAGTATGGGACAAGATCTGAGTTAATACAAAGGGATAACGATGGTAAAAAAAATTCATATGTAGAAGAAGAAGAAAAAAAAAAGTCTCTCTTAAAGAAGCTAAATTCATCAGTTTTGATGATGTGTGATCCGAATAACTAGACACTGCAGCTAGTGACACATAATTACCTATAAAGTGACTTGTTCCAGCTCAAATCCAAAATGAACAATCTTGACATTGTTCAAAATGGTACCCCACACCACATGCCCGATTATTGGCAGACATGTCAGATTCGACCTCTAGACAACACCGATATGCATACAAAATCGTTTTCTGTCATTTGGTAAAATATAGTATGACATATCGGGTCAGACCCAACAAATCAACCACTAGCCAATAAGTTATGCTAACAGGTTGTTTGTATTAAACTCAATATTCAATAATACATGCAATGTTGTTAAACTCGCGCGATAGATCGTGGGATCGTACGATCCTACGCGTTTTATACGGAGCTTCGAGGCAGATTGGTGGCTGGCGCGGTCACCGGCCGGCGCGGCGAGGAAACGCGTGGGATCTTACGATCCGTGTTACGATCCCACGAGTTCGTGACTTATGATTCATGTATGACATTTTTATATTAAGGTTATTTGGTTTTTAAGGTTACTTTTTCTTATTTATGTTATATAAATAATATATAATATATATTAAATATAATTTTGTCTTTCTGGTGGGATCTTACGATCCGTGTTACGATCCCACGAGTTACGATTCGTTCACCCTTCGAACGATCCTTGGTAGTATCTCGAGTTTGACAACCTTGAATACATGTAATATAAACCCAAACCCCTCCTAAATTGGACTTTGTAGGGTTAAGGGATACTGTTTGCTAGACTTGTATCCTGAATCCAATATATATACAGTGCCCACTGAAGATTCTGACAGCTATTGAAGGCTCTATTGTTTAAGACTACATGTATGATATGTCATCTTACTTGTATTTTTTTTTCTTCCCTGATGTTCTCATTTTCCCTCTCCCCCAACCCTCTCTAAGTATTGTAGAGAGATGCGTTATTTGATAGATCAAACCTCAATGTGTATAAATCAGTCAGATACTTAATCCTAACTAATTGAATGACTTTATTTGCAACCCACAATCCACAGGGGAATATTATAAAATGTGCACCTTCAAATGATGAAGCAAGTCTCGTGAATCTGCCGTTTAGCAACCTATCTGTCAGTTAATGTGGAACATAGAACATTGTTTAGGAACTGGAGGATCCAAATGGAAAAATTAAAATGGTCATGACACTTCTTTCAGCGAGGAATTCTAGAGGAAGTTGCAAAAATTTGAGCCACCTCATCCAAAGCATGCAAACCTTGTAGGATATATCAACTAAAGAAAATTTATGACCTACTATCAGAATGACAATCATTTTGATCGGTGCCTAATATCTACTCAAGTAAATTCAACCACAGTTGGCATGTAGGAACACATTATTTCGCTTTAAGCCTTTTCTCGAACAAAATTTAAGCAAAACATACCACAATTCCACTGGCCCTTTGCTTGGAAGTATGCATCGTCCCTATTGACACATGAAGGATGATATACCTTTGGGCAACCCCTGCAGATGAATTGTTATCAGAGAGATGTAGTGCACAATGGTAGAAATAGATACGTAGGCGTCCTCCTCACCTATGATCACAAACCACAAGGTCTCCCCCATCGAAACAAATGAAGCACAAAGACTCTTCATCCTCCTTCTGCTTAGGTGGCCCCCTTATCCTACCTCCTTGGCCCGTACGTGGTCGGCCCCGCTTCTTCCCCGATAAATTCCCACTACTCCCTGCGGTTTTTGAGGGCCCTGCTGAGTCCGCTTTTGCCTCCTTGGTCTCTCCCTCTCCTGTTGCCTCGTCTCGATCCTTTGTATGGGTGTTTTTACAGATTTTGGTGCCTCTCTTTCCTGCTGCTTTCGCAGGCCCATCCTCGTCCTCTTCATCTCCCAGTGGTTCATCATGGCCCTTAACGGGGACCTTTTTGCGGCCTTTGGCACCACGTTTAGCAGCCACCTTGGTGGCATCTGTCGCGTCATCCACTGCCATCTTGTCAGCCTCACCACCCTCTACAGGAGGCTCCGATGCAACTTCCTCAAGCTCCTCCGGTTTTTCTGGCTCGATTTTTTCTGACCCTTCTCCAGGTTGAATCAAAGGAGGCTTCTCTTCTCCAGGTAGTGGTGGCTCCATCTCCTCTTCATTACATTGGCAAATTTCTGTCCCCGTGCTGTCCTCCAAAGGAGCTTTCTTTTCTTCCATTCCGTGTTCATATTCTTCATTCCCTTCTTTCATTTCCTGTTCTGATTCTTCCTTGGGCTGAACCAAAGGAGCGTTCACTTCCTTCTCATCTTCTTCTTTAACTAATTTCATCTCCTCCTCCTCCTTCTCACCGCATTCAGAAACTCCCCTCTCATTATCTAAAGGTCGCAACTTCTCTTCTTCCATTTGATTATCGACTTCCTTTCCTTCCGATTCCCTCTCCTCCTCGCCATCCAAAGCCGGAGCTTGCTTCTCCTCGCCGGGATTTAGAGAGGAACAATTTCCTGCTCCCGCTGCTTCCGATTCCTCCACCGATCGAACCTCCGCATCCTTCACCTCCTCCTCCTCGTTCTTCAACAACCCATCTTCACCAATAACTCCATCACCTCCTCCTTCTTTCTCTTCCACGCCCACTGGTGTCAGTTCCGACTCCGGCTCCTCACCTGACCGACCCAAAAGTGCTCCTCCTTCGACTACATCCTCCTCCTTCCCCTCGTCGTTCTTCAACGACCCGTCCTCACCGACAACTCCATCGCCTCCTCCTCCTCCTCTTTCTTCCGCCGCTTGCTCCTTCAAGGAACCATCATGGATTCCTCGGTCTCCTTCTTCCTGGATCGGCTGTTCCTTCTCCTGCTCTTCTGATTGCAGAATGGCGGGATCCTCCATGGAGAGATCGGAGGGATTTCTGGGCTCTGATTCTGGTTCCTCCATGGATTGGAGAGATTAGGGGATGTGGAAGGAGCAAAACCCTAAAAAAAAATCGCCTCCTCTATTTCGTTACTTTCGCGGGGATGAGGGGATTGGGATGAAGATTGAAGACTGTCGCCACCAACAAAACAAGGAATTTTGTTTGTTTTTGGTTCGTGCTTTCCACGTGGAAAATTTTGCGGTTTTCTAAGAATTATTATTTTTTTCCTTTTTCCTCTAATTCTTAAGGAGAAAAAGAAAGAAAACGCATAACTAGGTATACTCTCGAGTAATTAAAAATTTTAAAAAAGAATCTAATACCATGTATATATCTTTATTGGAAGTAAAAACCTAAAATTATAACAAACACAAAAATATATTAAATAGTAGTACATAACTAAATATATATCCAAAATTCTAAAAATATATCTACATCAATCATGATTAAAATATATTCAAATTATATCTAAATTATTTTTTTATAATTTATTTTTATCTAATTTTTTAACAATATATTTTTTTCTCGTATTTTGTACGTGCAACGCACGTGAAAAATGACTAGTTGAGCTAGTTGGTGAATAACCTTATTATATGAGATAATCTATACAAAAACTGGTAAATATTTTGGAGGAGGGAGAAACATACTAAAATTAAAAGTGAAATATATATCCCTTGATTTCTATTCCAATCAAACAAAGTAAAAAAATATATATAATTTTCCACTTATAATCTCAACTTCCAACTAAACACAAAGCTCATAAATATTCGCTTTTGTTAGTCATTTTTCTTACCCAACCAACCAAACTTCTCATTTTATAACAACACAAAAATTCATCCACTTTCCACTTATCTAACTCTCTCTCTAGGGACGAGAGTTCGGTTTTTTCGGTTCCAATCTAATCGAAATAGTCAAAATCGAATAAACCAAAATTCTAAAAATTCAACAAAAAAACGTCGACAATTCGATTTATTCGATTTTGTTTTTTTTTATCGTTTAATAGATCGGGCCGAAAGTCAACAAAAAAACGTCGACAATTCGATTTTTTATTTTATCTGGACACTACAAAAGTTACTCGGAGCTAGCCCAATTTTGAGGACATTTTACGCGAGACTGTCAAAAACTTAACAGAGGTTGCGCACCACCCCACCCCCAACCTCCCTCCCCCAACCCAAATATTCTAACTTTTACTCTCTCTCTCTCTCTCTCCAAAATTATCTCATTCCTTTATTCACTTCAAAACTGTGAACTTCTTCCTTCTCCACCCCTTCCAATTCCAACCATCAATCGATCCTTGAGATGAACTTTGGGCGAGTTTCTTCCCAACTTCTTCCTCCATCTTCTCCATCTCTAATTTTATGTTTTTATTTCATTTTCATAAATCTTATTTCTAATCCTTGTTAATATCTATATATCATAGTGTAGTAATATAAAATAGGTTTATGATAAACTTTTGACTAATTTGTTAAGTTTCGAACACATTTTAGGATTTGGAAGTAATAAAATTTGCCATAGTGGCGCCTAGGAAAACTCGGGACTGTAGAAAATTTATAGTTGTGTATGTTGTCATGATTGTACAATCTCATATGTTGTTATGACTGTATAGATTTTCTACAGTCCTGAATACTTCAAATAATTATTCTTGATTGTTATGAGAAAATTTATATATTACATTATTATTAACTTTTGTTTTTTAATTATATTTGATAGTTCTAATTTCATTCACTTGTCTAATTTTCAAGAGATCTCTTGTATACTAACGACCATCAACCAAAAGTGATGGCTTTCTTACTGTTGTTTACTTGCATGGTTGAGCAATTGTTTTGCATATCCAACCATCTTATGGGAATAAGCTACAACTGTAAATAAATACTCAAAACCTTACAGTGGAGTAAAGCCTACAAAGCTGGCATATTACTGGAAAACAAAAAGTATATACTTAACATCGTTGAAGTCATGAAACCAACACATATAATGAACCAAAAATCAAATTTAATAAACTTTTTCCTTAAACAAATCTTACACCAAACAACATGAACAGTTCAACAAATTCTTCACCCTTGTCACGCCCCGCTCCCCGAATACTGAAGAAATATAGGGATGGACATGGACAGCTAGCCCGTACAAGGTACAAAAACGTCGTACGGCGATCATAACTGTCTAGAAGACATGTGGGTGGACTTTAATAGGCAATGACACCAGTCCTAAGGCCGACAAATCCTAGTATCTCAATCCAACAATAACAATAAGTTATAAGAGTAAATCACACATAGTAAAAATGCGTCCCAAGATACATTTCATATATGATCATGAAGCTTAGTGAGTACAAAAATGCGACACTAACAAAGTAAAATATTACATGATCGCTATATCAGCAATGGTCTAATATATACAATCATAACTGCTCAAAGTAGTGAACAGACAAAAGAAGAGGGCGAACATGTGCCCTAACTAAAACCACAAAAGTATAAGGATGACAACGAGTGGTACGGAGAAGGAACCCACTCGCGAGCTGCTGCTGCTGTTCTACGGGTGAGAGCCATCCAGCAGAAGGTACGACAGATCATCATGCTCCTCTGGTCGATCTGGCCAAACAAAACCAGTGGGGTCAGAACCCCAAGCAACAAGTACCACAAAAAAAGCCCAAGGTGAATGACCAAAACTCATAATCACAACAAATACAGAAATGCGATAAAATAATAGGTGCATGTCGAGACTTCCGCGATACCAATGCACGCATCTCAAGAAATAATAATAAAATAACGAAAAGATAGACACAAAAAATACTAAAGATCAGGACAGGACGGTGAGCGGTCAAAGGGCATCGAAACTACTCTGGTGCACGACTACAACTCGTAAACCAGACAAGGACCGGGATTGCAGACCGTTACCCGAGCAGGACTGAGCACTCCAACCACGCATCAGAAACAGAACCAAGTACAAGTGCAAAGACAAGTTATGTGATCAGAATACGGCCAAGCATTCCTACAGCTTTCTACTTGTTAACTAGCTAGGGTTATCACAAGTCTTAATTACTAAAAATGCAAGTGAGGAACTTCGCTACCACCTGTACCGTAGGAACCCGGATCGCCAAGAAGCACTTGTCGAGCTATGAGCAAACAACATAACATGAGCATTAACATAAGCATGAACATTTAACAATTAGCAGTATATTGAGCATTAACTGGAAATATATAATATATAAAACAAACTGGAAGTGCCGCAACACACGTGCTATGGAGGTGATGGGCCCACGCCAATCGGGGTTATCCATGCCACTTGAGCCCTGAGCGATCGGAGTTGCTGGTAGTACGACTATCCTCCCCCTCTTAATGCACTATATGAGATCTACGTGTTGGAAAAGAAGCATAGAAATCTTTCCTCAAACTAGAGAGTACTTGCGAGAGAATTGAGCAATACAACGCACGAACCAAACACCAAACACAATCCATGCAGACAAAAAGAATTTTTGACGTGGAAAACCCTTACGGAAAAAAACCACGGGACGATCGGAGTCTAACCCTTGAGAAGCCTTCACTAATGAAATAAAGAAGTCACCCTCTACAAACTTTTTCCGATCCAATACGGATCTCCATAACACTTGGAAGCAAGAATAATTGATTATAAGGCTACGAAGAACAAAGACGACGAGTAGAGATTACCCGAACACGATTCTCCTTCGAAAACGGCCTTCAATTCTCCTTCTTCTCTCCCAAAGTTGTAATGGCACTATTGCCTCTTTTCTCTCTATTTTTCTCAATGTTGTGTTGTGTTACACTTTTGATTAGGGTTAGAAAAAACCATATTTAAACACCCTAATCCCGTAAAAAAATATGGACCGTAGGATATGATCCAACGGTGATTAAATTATCCTGAAATTTGCTTGGACCCGTCGACATAGAGTTCGGCCAGAACTCTATGCTTTTGTGACAACACAGTTCTGGAACCAAGGAGGCAGAGTTCGGCCCGAACTCTACCTCCCCTGTTCCAAAATGGTCTATGGTAGCTCCCAAGCTTCTTCTTCATCTCCGAATGGCCTCGTCACCTTCCCGAGCTTCTCCGACACACAGACGGCACTCGTCGTACTCCTGGGTCTTCTCCACATAGGTTGGGAACTCCACCCACTCCAACATTTCTCTTCCTTCACAACTATGTGGAGGAGGTCGACATCCCGACGATCTGTCTGCAGAACTCAAACTTTGTCCTTGGTAGAATCTTGGTAAACATATTTACTCCGTTATCATCTGTATGAACCTTCTCAAGCTCCGCGTCCTTCTTCTCAACAATATCCCATATCCAATGATACCGAGTCTCGATATGCTTGGACAGGCAATAAAAGGTCTGATTCTTCACAAGGTGAATAGCACTCTGACTGTCACAAAGCAAAGTATACTGCTCTTGCTTCAGCCCCATTTCCTGTAATAGCTTTTTCATCCACAGTAACTCCTTGTAAGCCTCCGGCGTCGCAATATATTCTGCCTCTGTCGTCGACAAGGCAGCACACTTCTACAACTGCGACTGCCACGATACCGCTCCTCCAGTAAACATCATCACATAGCCCGAAGTCGATCGTCTCGTGTCTACATCTCCAGCCATATCAGCGTTGGTATATCGAACCAGCTTCGGCTCGTCACCACCAAAAGAAAGTATCCAATCGACAGTGTCCTGAAGGTATCGTAGAATCTACTTAACCGTACTCCAATGTACCCTTGTAGGATTTGAAAGATACCTGCTAACTGTGCCAACTGTATGAGCGATGTCTGGCCTCGTATACACCATAGTATACATAAGGCTTCCCACAGCTGAGGCATATGGAACTCGCTCCATATCTTCTTTTTTGTCCTCGGTAGATGGACACTGCTCTCTAGTAAGCTTAAAGTGAGTCGCAAGGGTAGCAGCTTGGACTCTCTCTCTCGGCTGATCTCTATCCCAAGAATAGTCTTTGCTGTGCCCAAATCCTTCATAGAGAATGCCGTACCCAGTTGGCGCTTCAACTCCGCTATCCTAGTGGCATTCCGATCCACTAATAGCATGTCATCAACATAGAACAATAAAATGATAAAATTATCATCGGCAAAGAACTCACAAATACACAATGGTCTGACGTCGTCCGTGTATAACCATGATCTCCCATAAACGACTCGAACTTCCTGTACCACTGGCTCGAAGCCTGCTTCAGATATACAAGCTCTTCCTCAATCGGCAGACCAAATGAGACTTGTTTCTCACAGAATCCCTCTGGCTGCTCCATGTATAGCTCCTTCTCAAGATCACCATAGAGGAATGTCGTCTTCACGTCCATCTGCTCGACCTCCAAGTCAAAACTGGCTGCCAATGCTAGCACCACCCGAATAGACGACTGCTTGACGACTGGCAAAAAGATCTCATCATAATCTACGCCTTTCTGCTGATCGTAGTCTTTAACTACCAGCCTCACTTTGTATCGAGGGCAAGTAGCATCATCCATCTGCTTCACTCTAAACACCCATCAATTCTTCAAAGCCTTTTTGTCCTTTGGCAACTACACCAGCTCGTAAGTAGTATTGGCGTGTAAGAACTCATCTCCTCCTGTATAGCCTGCATCCACTCCTGCATGTGTTCGTCTTCCATAGCCTCTGTAAAATTTTTGGGCTCTCCTCCGTCAGTCAGTAGCACATACTCACCCGGTGAGTATCTCGTAGATGGTCTACGCTCTCTGTCATTTCTTCTCAATGGAGCCACTGGTGCTGGCTGTATACCAACAGCCTCCTCTTCTTCAGGAACTGCCTTTTCGGCATGCTCATCCTCCTGCGGGACACCCTGACCACCATCAGTAGACTGATAATCAAGGTTGGAAGCAACTCCATGTACTGGCTCCCCCATAACTGGATCCTCTGTGATGTCCTCTGGAAACTGCTCGAAGCGAAATGACTCTAACTCAGGCAATTCCTCAGCCTCAGAAGACGTCTCGGAATCTTAAGTGTTGGTCATGGTCTGATCCTCGATGAATACCACGTCCCTGCTTCTGTAGAGCTTTCTTCCCACTGGGTCGTAGAGTCTATAGCCAAACTCATCCCGACCATAGCCGACAAAGATGTATCGCCTCGTCTTCGGCTCAAGTTTGGATCTCTCATCCTTCGGTACATGCACGAAGGCCTTACAATCAAACACTCGCAGGTGATTATATGACGGCTCTTTACTGTACCATACTTTGTCAGGCACATCACCCTACAAAGGAGCACTAGAAGATAAATTAATAACATAAGCAGCTGTGAGAAGAGCCTCACCCCAATAACTGCCTGGCAAATTTGCTTCTGATAGCAAACACTGCACCCTCTCCATCAGTGTCCTATTCATGCGCTCTGCTACACCATTGAGCTGAGGTGTCTTAGGTGGAGTCTTCTGGTGTCGTATCCCTTGCTCTCTGCAATAAGCATCAAAGGGACCAATATATTTACCACCGTTGTCGGATCGAACACACAATAACTTCTTGCCCGTCTCTATTTTAACAGAGGCCTGAAACTCTTTGAAAGTGAGCAGCACCTGATCCTTAGTCTTTAAGGCATAGACCCAAACCTTTCGAAAACAGTCATCAATAAAAGTTACAAAGTAAGAAGCACCACCAATAGATTTTACCTTCATAGGACTGCAGACATCCGAGTGAATCAACTCGAGCAACGCTGGCTTTCTTGAACTTGGATGACTTTGGAAAGACACCCTATTTTGCTTCCCAGCTAAGCAGTGCGTGCACTTCTCCAACTTTCTAGACTTGAGCCCTGGAATCACCTTTCTGTTCACCAAGTAGCTCATCCCCTTCTCGCTAATATGGCCAAGCCACATGTGCCACAACTCGGTAGACGCGTCAGAAACTGCGTTCACCTCATGTGTCTCTTGTGCGCTTCCCTCTATATAGTAGAGATTGGACTTCTTGCTTCCTCTGGCAATCACTATTTAACCTCTGGAAAGCCTCCACTAACCATTCCCGAAGAGACCGAAGAATCCCTCGTCATCCAACCTTCCAACCGACACCAGGTTAAAACGGATATCAGGGACATGACGAACATCTTTGAGAACAAAAACTGTACCCATCTTCGTCATCAAATACACATCTCCAACGGTAACCGCCTTCGACACATCTCCATTGCCCATATTCAACACTCCACGGTCGCCTGTCGTGTAAGTGGCAAATAGTACATTATTGTGAGATACTGCGCTGAAGCTCCTGAGTCCACCAGCCAAGAATTATCATCGCAGACAAGATTTGTAATAATCTCATCACCTACGACGATCACATCGTCTCCATGTATCGATATCGTCGCTGTAGTGTTCTCATCTTGCTTCCCCTTGTCGCCCTTATTTTCTCTCTTCCAAGCGAAATAATTCCGCTTGATGTGGCCCTTCTTGCCACAATGGTAACACTTCAAGTCCTCGTACCGACCCTTGGACTTCCCCCTGCTCTTGTCTCTGCCACCACCTGGACCCTTGCTTTTGTCCCTTCTACGGCTCTCTGAAACTAGTACCTCTGAGTGGTAGGATGTGGATGAAGTGCCCTGAGAACGTCTCCGCATCTCTTCATTCAGCACCCCGCTCTTGGAAAACTCCAGACTGACCACGCCTTCTGGAGCAGAAGCGATCATAGATACTCGTACGGTCTCCCACGAGTCTGGCAATGTACACAGCAGCCATAGTTTCTGAACCTCGTCGTCGAACTTGACTCCCATCGAAGATAGCTGATCAACCATATCCTGAAAATCACTCAAGTAATCCGTAATAGACGCCCCATCTTTGTACCACAAACCCATCATCGTCCGGATCAGGAACAACTTGTTTACCCCGATCTTCTTTGCGTACAAAGATTCCAGCTTATCCCATAACATCTTCGCGTGCTCAATATTGGCAACGTAGTTGTACACGTTCTCATCAACAAAGTGCCTGATATATCCGCACACCCGTATGTGCTCGAAATTCTAGTCCTCCTCAAATTTATCAACTGGTCGCTCGGAAGCAAATACGGGCAGATGCAGCTTCTTGACAAACAGTAAATCTTTTATCTTGCTTCGCCAATAATGATAGTTGCTGCCATTCAAGTTCACCATTCGTACCGGCTTCGCGTCCATCTCTCATCTGTAGTTTTCCTGTCAACTCCTGACACCCTTCTGAATTCCAGAACCTAGCTTTGATACCACTTTATTGGAAAAGAAGTACGGAAACCTTTCCCCAAACTAGAGAGTACCTGCGAGAGAATCGAACAATACAACGCACGAACCAAACACCAAACACAATCCACGCAGACACAGAGAATTTTTGACGTAGAAAACCCTTGCGAAAAAAAAACCACGGGATGATCGGAGTCCAACCATTGAAAAGCCTTCACTAATGAAATAAAGGAGTACACCCTCTACAAATTTCTTCCGATCCAATACGGATCCCCACAACACTTGGAAGCAAGAATAATTGATTACAAGGCTACGAAGAACAAAGACGATTAGTAGAGATTACCCAAACACGATCCTCCTTCGAAAATGGCCTTTAATCCTCCTTCTTCTCTCCCAAAGTTGTAATAACACTCTTGCCTCTTTTCTCTCTATTTTTCTCAATGTTGTGTTGTGTTACACTTTTGATTAGGGTTAGGAAAAATCATATTTAAACACCCTAATCCCGTAACAAAACTTGGACCGTATGATACGATCCAACGGTGATTAAATCACCCTAAAATTTGCTTGGACCCGTCGACACAGAGTTCGGCTAGAACTCTGTGTTTTGTGACAGCACAGTTCTAGAACCAGGGGGCAGAGTTCGGCCCGAACTCTGCCTCCCCTGTTCTAGAATGGTGCTCCCGAGCTTCTTCTTCATCTCCGAATGGCCTCGTCACCTCCCCGAGCTTCTCTGACACACAGACGACGCTCGTCGCACTCCGGGGTCTTCTCCACATAGGTTTGGAACCCAACCCACTGTCACGGCCCGCACCCACTGTGAGGGTACAAGAACGTAACAACGCCCAGCCTACGCCGCAGTGTCGACGGTAGAATACTGTCCTAGGTCAATCATCTAACAATATAAAGGTACCTATACAGTATATACACTCCGAATGGAGGTAACATAACAATATACAGTCTCAATTACATCTAAGGCAGAATGATAATATAAAAGATAGATAGATAAATACTGGAATGAAAGAAAATACATCACAACCAGAGAGTCTAAGTGTCTAAGATAACCTCTCAGCAACATCCAGAATACAAGTCTCAACTACTGAATATGAAAGAATATATACAATCCAGATCTCAAATGACAGAAATAGTAAACCTAGACTAGGGAGCCTCAGTCTCTATAGCTAGTGGATCCGACTGAAAATCTGGGTCACAAGAGCCATCTACAGCTGTCCCATAGAAGGTGTCTATGCAGGCCTCATCCTCTGTAATATTTTCAACAGGTCCAGTCAGGACAGGAGCGAGCACAAAATATCTCACGCAGTTTATATCAAGTTAGGAAATATAAAGCATGCAATAGAGTAAGGTACATGAAACGCTGAAAGAAGAATGTATATGAAAAACAGTAGAGATTTGATAACAGAAAATATCTATATGATAAGTAAGAACTGTAAGCCAGCTGTGATTTAGAGTACAATATGGTTATGTAAACGGTCTAGAACAATGCAATGGTAACTCCATTGTACGTGGGTGTACATTAGACATATACAATAGTTATACAATGTTGTACAATAGGATTTGAGTACATAACCAATTCTACTCCCCCTCCCCAATCAATACACAAGGATCCACTCCATTTACGTTATCTTATACAATAGTGTACAATGTTATACAATGGATGTACAATATTACACAATAGATGTACAATGTTATACAATAGTTGTACAATGTTATACAATAGTATACAATGGTCTATCCCTGGAACTCATGTGATAATGAGAGTACAATATGCACAATGAGTATACAAGGATATGGGTATTCAATAAATACAATATGTAAGTGAAAAGCATATCACAATATGTATTTAGTGAATACAAGGGGATAACATCTCAAAAGAAGATCCATATAGTACCAATCCGTGATAACAATCGTGTCAGCATCAAGTACAGTAATCTAAAGCAAGAATGTAAATCCAGACAAGTATAAAACGGTCAGAGAATGTACTCGCCTGATAGCCTGAGTGTCTGAAGAGAATATACTATCCGAGGAGTGGTATCTGTCTCCTATAGAATAGTACAAGTCACTATGAGTCTAAAATGATAATAAGATGTGATTCAATGCATTCTAAATGAATCTAGGTCAATCTAGGTCAAATCTAAGTCATACCAAACTAAACTAGGTCATACTGAGCCAAACTGGGTCACACTAGGACAATCAAGGTCACAGAAAATCAATCCAAGTCAAACTAGGTCAATTTGGGTCAAGGGTTGACTTATAGTTGACTTTGGTCAAAAAGTCAACTCTGGTCAACACTGAGTCAACCCTAGGTCAAACTAGTCACATGTTGATCAACTGTTGACTTTCAGTCAACTGGTCAACTCTAGTTTGATTCCGGTCAAATCTAGTCGCTTAAAGGCTAAGTTTGACTCTCGGTTGACTTTTGTTGACTTTTGGTCAAAATGGTCAACCGACGTCAAAACTAGTCTATGAGCACTATATTTGATCATTACCAACCAAGGGAATCAAGTTCTAACTCTATCTTAGACTCCAAACTCAACTACCCTATTTCTAGATAAAACCCACATTACCCTTACTAAGGTAAATCCCGATACCTTGCCCAATACAAGGAAAACCCCGCTAATATCCAAGATACTAGCCTAGGCTTCCTAGGATAGTTAAATACTATCCTATACTAACATTACTTACCAAGAAATCCTAGTATCTAGGTCATCTAAATCATCTTATGACACATGTTAACCATTTACCCATTACCTTACCTTTACCTCATATACCATTCTCCTATTTACCCAAACACTCACACACACCAACTCACTCACCTATAGGATACTCCCTATAGACACTTATATATATATACCCACACATACACACAAACTCTAAGCTCACACACATATGGTATATAGCTATATATATATATATATATATATATATATATATATATATATATATATATATATATATATATATATATATATATATATATATATATATATATATATATATATATACTTACCTATATTCCCATATCTAGACACACACACAAAAACATATATAACTCATATATATATAAATACATATCTAAACTCATATATAAATACATATATATAGGCTCACATACACATACACACCTAGGCTCATAACACACTAATCTCTCTCACAAACACACACACACACAAGCTCACGAGGGGACTGATTTGTGGAGCTTACAAAGGGCTATTTTGTGGGGTGAACAAGGCTGGTTTCAGGGTGCTTGAAAGGGCTAAATTGGGGTCCTAAAAGTGGACTATGAAGGGGTGTTTATGGACTGTTAGATAGGGTGAACATAGGGGCTATACATGGCTGTCATGGGGGTTATTAAGGGCTGGTTTTGTACTGCTCATAGGGCTGCCTAAAGGCTGAGTTTAGGGGACTGGTTAAGGACTGCTACAAGGCTGAATTGGACTGCTACAAAGGGCTGTTTAGGCCTATTTTAAGGCTGATTTCAGGCTGTCCATTAGGGACTGAAGAATGGTGGTTTGGGACTGAAATATAGGGGTTGCTAAGGGCTGATTTGTACCAGGTTTAGGGGCTTGAATAGGCTGTCAAAGGGGGTGGTTTAAGGCTAATATTTGGACTGTTTTGACAGGTTTATGGGCTTGAATATATGGGCTGTTTATGGGACTGTCAAGGGGGTTTAGTTAGGACAGTATATAGGCTTACATATGGGCTGTTTTGTGTGGATTTGGGGACAACCATATAGGTGTCTAGGACTGAAATTAAGGGGCCAAATGGGACTGTCCAAGGGACTTGTGCAGGACAGCAGGTAAGGGTTTTAGGGGACAGCCATGAGTGGCTTAAGGGGACTGATTTGGGTGAATTTGGACAGCCACTTAGGGGCTGGAATGGTCTGGTTTAGGGACTGAAATGTGATAATATTAAGACAGCAATGTGGGGGTTTTAGGAGGGTGTACATGGACTGTTATGGACTGGTTTTTGACAGCCATATGTTGGCTAAATGGACAACCAACAAGGGTCCAACATGGACTGAATTATGGGCTGCCATATAGGCTTGTGTAGACTGAATTTCAGGTGGTAAGGGACAGGTTTATGGACTGGTGTGGGACTGAAATGTAGGGACTGGTTTGAGACAGCTGGGGGCTTGGTTTGGGACTGATTTTTGAAGGCTGATATGGGAGCTGTCAATGGCATGTTAGGGACTGGTTAGGAAAGCCAAATAGGCTACTGTGGAGTGGATTTGAGGCTTGGTTTTGGGGTGAAATAGGATAGGTATGGGACTGCTGATATGGGGACAGCAATATAGGTGTGTGGACTGATTTCAGGCACTTAGGGACAACCACATGCTGCTGTCCTACTGCTGTTATCAGTGGGTTCCCCCCTTCATCACTCCACTCTCCACACCTCAAACTCTCTATTACTCTCTCAATCTCATACCAAAACTCTACTCCCTATTCTCTCAAACACCTTCCAACCACAACACTCCAACACTTGGCCGAAATCCTCATGCCCATACCAACACAAATTCACACATACACACCATAGTATATCCATATATATATATATAAGATACAATATATATATATATATATATATATATATATATATATATATATATATATATATATATATATAGACATTAATATACACATATCACCATGATATAGGTATATATATTAGAATATGATACAATGTGATTCATTAGAAAAACACATCTATAACCAATAGAAATCTGGGATTAAATCTCTAAATAATCATTTAAACCATACATGATAAAATACATGTGTCCAATAGGGATTTTTTCCACTAGGACACGATCCTACACATAGGACACTCCTAGAAGTCTCCAAAAGGACACGAAACGGACATAAATGGAGACACAACCATGGGGGTCATTCCTATGGGTTCAAAATAGACCTATATGCATGAGGAATGAAAAGGAGAAGGGATTTATACCTCCCGGTAGATCGAATCGAAGAAAAACCTTTCCGAAGCGACACCGACACGTAGAGATTCCCAATGGACACGAATGAGCTCCGAATCTCTTCAAACTTGGGTAGCTCCTTCCTTGGCTAGAATGGAGAAGGAAGGAAGAAGATTTGGTGGAGAAATGGAAGGATTTGGAGATGAAATGATTAGGGATTGCTCTCAAATCAATTTGGGGGAAGAACAAGAGAGAGAATGGAAGAGGGAAAATGATGAGTGGCTAAAGCCCTATCCACACCATGTGGCCGGCCATATGGGCTGCTATGGTCCTATTTTGAAATGCCAAAAATGCCCCCCTCTAGCATATTAACAATACACTAAAAGGGGTTTAAGTCGGGGGCTAGTTTGGTCATTCTAACACACTAATCTAATTAATTCTAACCCAAATAAATTAGCCTAGTCACTAACTAAAATAAATGACATGTGGGCCATGGCTAACTAGTGTGTGGGTCCACTAGAGTCAAAACTACTCCGGGCCCCCGTTTCAAGTCGGATTGAGCTGAAAATCGAACCCGACTCAAATAACCCCAAAACAATATCATAAATAATAAAATAAATTTTAGGAATATTTCGAAAATACAAAATAACAAAAATACCCCTGTTCCTGAAAACTGTGGGTGACAAATTCCTCGAAATTAAAACCAAACAATAGTAAAATATCAAAATCACAAGTCATAATTTTAAATAGTTTAAAAATGATTAAAAATCACCAAAAATCATAATATGAAATAATTATCAATAAATAATAATTATAATTACAAAATTTCAAAATTACCCTCATCTGAAAAACTGGGTGTTACACCCACGCCAACACTACGAGTTTTCTTATCGATTCTCGAGTCATGGTCACTAGAGAATCGACCTAGCATGACGAGTCATGAGTACGAGTTATCACTTGTAAAGTTATCATATTTCACAACACACGATACATAGGACAATGCTCACACTCGACCCTATGCCAAAATGCAGCAGGTTAACATAGAAAGACCATCCACGGTGTCGCATAGGGTATGCACTCATATCAACCATAGGGTGATGCATAGAAAATGATGCATAAAAATCCTAAAAATTGACGCATAGAAATGATGCATAGAAATCCTGAAATTTGACGCGTAGAAAATGACTCATAGAATTCTAGAAGTTTGACGCATAAAAAATGACGCATAGAAATCCTAAATTTGACGCATAGAAATCCTGAAATTTAATGCATAGAAAAGACGCCAAAGGGTTTATGCGGCAAGTTCTCTGGCCACTTAGCATTTTTGCCGCATGGCCTCCTGCGCGCATAGGAATTTATCGTCCCCAACAGCAAGTTCAGCCATAGATTTTCTTGAAACTTGTCATGGCCATAATTTCCTCTCTGGAACTCGAAATTCGGCAAAACAAAAGCCAAAAGTGTATGAAATCAAATTCTCTACGACATGGAATAAATAGTTTTAAAAAATAACAAGTTTTATTAGATCAATCCCACATAAAACCATAAAAATCCTAACTTTAAAACTTAGATCTAGGCCAAAAAAAATCCCTCAAATCTGAAAATTGAACTTGTAGAGAATATAAATATACACATATTAGACTAAAAACATATAAGAAAAATTAAAGAAACAAAATCATGGTTTTCCTCCATTGGGCAAGATGTACTTACCTAGATTGGGTGAGGAAAATGAATGAGGGAGAGTAAATGGAAATGAATGAGGAGAGAGAGAGAGAGAGAGAGAGAGAGAGAGAGAGTGTGATGGTTTATATATATGGTAGGGGAAATGTTCTTGGCCCTTGGATGAGCCAACCCACAAATCCAAGCCACCCAAGAAAACAAAAGGACTAATGGTCCAAGTGTGAATCGGGTTCGATGTCCATTCTACACACGGGTCTATGGCAATGCCAATGGGTCTTATGCAAGTCCAGGGTGGTCTCACATATGAAATAAATCAAATGCTCAAATCTCAAGCCAAAATACGAAACGCAATAAGAAGCTTGATTTATGAGAAATTTTTAAATACCAAAAATTTAGAAATACGAAATCCGGGAATAAACGTGACAACCCTCATACATCTACACAAAGACATCACTCTCATAACATTCTAACATAGATTCAATAAGCTACAAATTAATAAAAAAAATCTACTACATGAAACAATATTATGCGAAAAGCTCAAAATTAAACGCTAAGGTGCTGTATTGCAGGTTATCTTCCTTTTTGCTTACCATGGGGGTAATGGTTTTGTTGCTACTCTCAATGTCCAAGAAACACACCACGACGCACGTTATATTGTCTGCGCTTCTCCTTTGATAAGCCTCTTGCATGGGTCTTCTTGCTGCTTCCTCCGAGTCATTAATAGTCTTGGCTATAGCAACGACCTCCTGCAATGGATATTATAATTATATTCACAACAAGAAATTGCATTTTTAGCAACATGTTTTAGCGACATAGGGCCTATTATGTCTCCAATAACTATTTTTTTTACATGTTTTGGCGACATGAGTTTTAGTATGTCGCAGAATCGACAAAAAATTTATGAGAGGGAAACCAAAAATTAGCCCCGCCAAAAATCCTTTACATATCGCGACATCCACATGTCGTAGAAAGATAATATATTTTTGGCGACAGACATCCACATGATGCAGCAAGATAATTTATGTTCGGCGACATGTATCTATGTAGGAAAATACATTTGTATAATTTTTTAATTAAAATAGCCTAAGAAAATTACCATACAAAACCCTCAAAAATAAACCTAAATGATGTGTCTCTCTCAGCGGCATGTGTCACGATCCGCTACCCAAATTGTTGGCCGGACCGAGTCATGTCCAGCCTACGCTTGAGATAAAGCGTAGTAAGCTGTTATAAAGATAAATAAGATCAGACCAAAGTGTGCTAACAATTTTATATGTAATAATGAGTCAGAATATATCCAAACACAAAATTATCTCGTATATAAGTATGTTCCGAGTACATGGCTAAAATGTAAAACTGGATACAGGTCCAGTTACAAAATACATAGTCTAATACATGACTACTCTCAAAAGTCCCAAGTAAATAAACAAACTAGACGAGTTTTCCCGCAGGTACATCCTCGTAAAGTATAGTCTGGTCCTCGGCAGCAACTCCATAATAGAAATCACAAAGCAACTCCTCCTCAGAAAGTATACCTACAACGTTATCCTGTTAGGACGGAAGCAAGTACTGATTCTAGCAAACTAAATATACAAAACATGAAATAAATATGAGTATAATGAACAGGAATCATGTTATATCATACTCTATCATGGCAAGGATACATATGTCATGGAGACAGATGTATATGTAATGTTTAAAACTGTAGCAGGTACGTGATCATCAATAGATGTACAATGTTCATGGGCACATAATGAAATGTAATTCCGTACAAGTGATATGGCAATAGATGTACATACGCACAAATACAGCTTTGAGATAAAGGCCTACGGCGCAGTAACATGTAAAATGAAACTTTGTTCGATACGATAGAGGGGGCATGATCACGTACTCAACTATCAGTTTTTCCATAACCCAGATCCTAAACATGTGAGAGATATAAAAACTGTCCTAAGCATGGTAGGGACTGAAAATAATACAATATGTGAAGATTTAACTTGCTATCCCAAGGATCAGCATTTAACATGGTTGGATCACAGTTTATTGTTATAACAGTATATAAAGTTTGTAGAGGTACTTGCCTTTAGCAAAGCAAGGTAGTGATAGAAATGCTATAGATGTCTGGTGACTCATCACTGTAGAAATAATACATAAACTTAGTTTTTATACTAAGTTAAACACTAAGACACTAGTAGTGCGATACGACTTTCTGACTGGACACCTAGCCAAATGATGACTTTAGCATAGGAGACCAATGTGGGGTAACACAATACCCAAACTAACTTTCTAGGGCCTCTACACTAGTGTAGGGTGAGGTCCAAAACTACAATAACTCAAATCAACACAAAACTATG